>JACAFY010013719.1:0-19741 GCA_015252635.1 Dictyostelium capitatum | reverse complement strand
GTTGATTAAATTCATAATAAAAAAAAAAAAAAAAAAAAAAAAAAAAAAAAAAAAAAAAAAAAAAAAAAAAAAAAAAAAAAAAAAAAAAATAATATAATAAAAAAAAAAAAAAAAAAAAAATTAAAGAAATTAAAAAGAAACTATGTAGTAAAAGAACATAGTTTTTAATTTTACAGTAATTAATTACCAATTAACATCATTTTATTTTTTCAATTTATCTTATCTATATGTTACATTTAAATTATTTGGTATATTAACTAATAATTTACTTGATATTTTTGGTATATTTATTGATCTTAATGATTTGGGAAAAAATTGAAACATTTTAGTAAAATCTTGTTTAAAATTACAAACATTTGAATTACCATAACGATAATTTAAATTTACCAATGTTGTTGGTAATACATTTGGTTCATCTATAATCATATCTAATGATAATGTAATTAAATTATTTGGAATTGAACCTGGTGGAATTTTTTGATAATTAAATCTTAATTCAAGATCTTTTACACTATTTGGAATTGTATTTGGTTGAATTTGATTATACATTGATAATAATTTCAATTTGATAATTGATGGTGGTAATGAGTTTACTGTAATTGAACCTTTACCCATATTAATTATTTGTAATTTTTTAATTGTTGTAAATTTATTTAAATTTGATTCATTGGTTAAATCATTTTTAATATAAAGTATTAATGATTCAATATTTGGTGGTAAATAATCAAATGATCCAATACCAATATCAAACATTGATATTTCCAATTTTTTAATATTATTTTGTAATACTCTTTCTTTTAATAGATTATCAATTTGTTGATGGTATCCTATAATTGATAAACTTGAAACACTATTTGGTATATCACCTTTTAAAATTTTAATACCATTATTATTCCAATCTCTACTATTAAATTTTAATTTTTTAATTGTATTTGGTATTAAAATGAATCCATTTTCATTATTATTATTATTATCATCACTATTTGATAATGGTGGTGATATTGATATACACGCATTAAATGAAATTGATGTAATATTTGGTGGAATAATACTATTTGTACTTGATTTATAAATTGCAATGTTCTTTACTGTATGAATTGAACTTGGTAATGTTGATAGTGGAGTTTCTGAATCTACACCAAATTCAATATACCCATATTCTAAAATTTCAACACCATTTGGAATTACATCAAATTCAATTTCTGACAGTTTACCTCTACTAAATCTAACTATTTTTAATACACCCCATTCTGGTAGATCACCTTTTATCAATTTTTCACCACTTGTATATATTATTTCATTTATATAATTTCTTTCTTGATATGAGATTAGATGGTTTCTTGCTATAAAACATACACTTTCATTCTTTTTAAATAATTTTACATGTCTGTACAATTCTTTAAATAATATTTTATTTTTGAATATTAATTTAAATAATTGTTCATTATCTCTATTCATTTTTGGATTTGTTTTTCCAATCCTATTAAATTTTTAAAGCCAATTTTTTCTTTTTTTTTTTTTTAAATTAAAAAAAAAGTTTTTTCAAACTTGTCAATGATCAGAGAGAAATAACAGAAAAATAAAGGAGATAATGGATGCAAATTTAATTCAAGCTATTAAATTTTCACATTTATCAATTGTAAAAGGAACAGATATAGAATCATTAAATAATGATAGAGGAGAACATGGTGATAGTTATTTACATTTGGCATGTGGAGCAGGTAATGAAGCAATTGTTAGATATTTAATAAAGATATTAAATATTGATTTAGATTATGATTTATCAACTATTAGAGATAATGAATTACTTACTCCATTACATTATGCATGTTTGGAAGGAAAATATTTACCAATAAATGCAATATTGGAATATTGTGTTAAACAACCATCATCATCATCAAATTTAATCAGTAAAGTTATAAATGCATCTGATCACAGAGGAGAGACACCATTGTATTGTGCATGTCTAAATGGATCTATAAATTGTGTTAAAAGTTTATTAAATAATGTTCATATTGACATTAATGTTCAATCAAATCTTGGTGATACTGCATTACACATTTCAATTGTAAATAATCATATGAATTGTGTTGAACTGTTAATTCAAAAAGGTGCGGATTTTAATATTCCAAATAAAAATGGTAAAACAGCAAAACAACTTTGGTCAAATTCTCCATTATCAATTAATAATACATTTTTATTTCATTCAAAAAATGGTATTGTATACAATATACTTTTTATATATATACATGATTCAATATACATTATATATTAATATTATTACTACTCTTAGAATTAATTGAAATAATACAAGATTTAAATTATAAATTAAATCAATCTGGTAGTAGTGGTAGTGGTGGTGGTAGTAATAATAGCGATAATAATAATAATATATGTAAAAATTGTAAAAATAGTGATTTAATTTCAATTAATGAATCTAAAAAGATGATAAATGAATCAATTGAATTATTTAAAAATCAATTGTTAAATTCTTTTGATCAAAGGAATAATAAAAAATGATTTTTATTTAAACAAACCAATATAACATATTTTTTAATTTTAGTTTTTATCTAACTACCACCAGGAATTAAATTAATCTTAATCTGTTGTTTATTTTGGGAATTTGGTGCAAATTTAGCTTTTTTTTTATTTTTTTTTAAAAAATTCAAGCGAAAAATGTAAATCAACCCAAAAAATTAAAAAAAAAAAAAAAAAAAAGTATATCATTACAAACCACAGATACATACACATATTAAAAATGAATAATAATAATTTAATTGTTATTATTATAACAATATTAATTTTTTCAATATCAGTAGTAGTTTCATCAAGTAATGCTGCAATTGATGATAGTTATTATATTGGAGCAGTATTAGAATATTCACCATTAAGATATAATTTTAATGATCCAAATGAATCACCAGTTAAATATGTATTATCAAATGTTAAACAATATGAAGGATACATAAAGATGGCAAAAGAACAAGGTGCACAAATTATGGTATTTCCAGAATACGGTTTATTAGGAAGTGCATTTGTAACTAGAGATGATGTATTACCATATTTAGAAGTTATACCGGATCCAATGAAATCAACAATACCAATTATACCATGTAATAATCAAGAATATTCAAATAGAACTATATTACAAACATTAAGTTGTATTGCAATTGAAAATACAATTACAATTATAGTTGATATGGGTGATGTTCAATATTGTACAAATACATCAACATTTAATGATTGTCCAACAGATGGTAGATTACAATATAATACACAAGTAGCATTTTCATCATCTGGTCAATTATTAGCAAAATATCATAAATCTCATTTATATGGTGAACCATTTTTTAATCCATCAGTTCCAGCTGATCCAGTTGTATTTACAAGTGATTTTGGTGTTACATTTGGCATGTTTATTTGTTTTGATATATTATTTAAAGAACCACAAACTACATTACTTCAAAAGTATGGTATAAAGAATTTAGTTTACTCTACTGAATGGGTAAATGTAAATTATGCATATGCACGTGAAGTTCAACAATCATGGTCAAAAATTAATGGTGCAAATGTTTTGGCTGCAAACATTGGTGTTACAAATCAAATTAGTGGTTCAGGTATTTACTCAAATGGTAATTTAATTAATACTTGGGTTAATCCAACAACAAGTCCACAAAATAAATTATTAGTTGGTAAATTACCAAAAGATCCAGAAAATTCAAAATTTGAAAGAAATATTCAATTACAAGTAAACGATAATGATGATAAACAATTACCATCACAACCACAACCACCATTAATTAATAATATTAAATCATGGTTTGGATCACCAACTAGTATTAATGTAACAATTGTACCATTTTCAATTGAAGCAAATCAAATTAATCAAGTTATTACAAGTGAAAATAATGGATTAGAATGTACATTTACATATTCAACTGGTAATCAAATTGATAATACTCGTTTATATTCATTAATTAGTTTTAGTGGTAACTTTAATGATTTCTTTAACTCTCAATTATGTTGTGCTTCAATTTGTTCATCAAATAATCCACAATCATGTTTTGATATTGTTTTTGATAGTTCATCAACTTTTACAAGTGTTAGTCTTAATGCAAATCCAATTGATCAAGGGTACCATATATACCCAACTTTTACAACATATCCATTAATTGATAATTATTTATCAGATTATAATTATGGTGATCAAACTTTTACAGTTGATAATATTGATCAATATTTCGTTGGTATGAGTTTATTCTCAATTCAATGGTATAATAGCAGTACTAGTAGTAGTACTAGTAATAATAACTTTTAAATAAATATATTATTAATCTACAAACAATTATTTTTTATTGTATTTTTACTTATTATTATTATTATTATTATTATTATTATTATTATTACTATTGATCTATTATTGTATTATTTAGTATAAATGTTTTACCTATGAATAATGCAGCAGGATAAAATCCATTATTTATATACCCAAAATTATAATGATCTCCTGGTTTAATGTTTACATAATTTGGTAAATTCAATATTGATCCATTTTTATTTACACCCCAATATTGATTAAATGCAAAATTTGCATCTGTTGCAATGAGTATATCAACAACTGTAAAATTTAAATTATTTAATATTCTAACATCAACTTGTAATTTAGGTTCTAATCCATTATTATCTGACCATCTATTAATAACAGTTTGTTTAATTGATATTTCATTTGGATTTTCTATACATTTATCAATATCATTATCACTTATACATCCAGTTGGAATACATGAATTCTTACCACATTCAAATTCACAATTTATAATTGATGTTGTAATTGATAATATGAAAACCAAAATAAATATTATTTTTGTTGTTGTTGTTGTTGTTGCTGTTGTAATTACCTTCATCTTTTTTCTTTTATATAATTTATTATTTATAAATAATAAAATAAAAAATTAAAATTTTACATTATTATTTATAGTTTTTTTTTGTTTTGTTTTGGTATAAGAAATATACACATTTAAAAAAAAATATAATAATCACAATATTATACTAATTATTACACAATGTTGTTGTTATAACAAGAGTGGGTAAGTAGTGTGTGTGTGTGTGTGGTTGATATTAAATAACTATTTATAATAAATAACAGACCCACACCTAATGGTAAATAATTGTTTTACATAAAGTTAAAGATTTTAATATTTTTAGTATAACCACCATAAAATCTTTACAATGTGATAAATAATTAATTTTTATAAAACACATACACACATACACATACACAAGTGAAATTTTTGTGTGTGTGTGAGGAAGAAAAAGAGATATTTTTTTTTTTGTTGTTTGTGTATATATATTTATCATAACTATATATAGTAAAATATAGTTTCAGATATATAGATTAAATTAATAATAATGGTAATTTATTTCATTGAATTTTAATGATTTTCATGTTTTTGTATTACTTTTAAAACACCACCAACTAAATACAATGAACCAGTTACTAATACTCTTACTTTTTGACCACTTTGTTGTATTTGTTTAATCTTTTCAATTGATTCTTCTATACTATTAACTGAAATACATGGATGTGATTTATTTGATAATTTATCATAACAATTTACTACAAAATCTTCCCATGTTTCATCATGTTTTTCGTCTACCACTGGTATATTAATTGATGCTTTATCTGGTTCACTTTGTGTTGTTGTTGTTGTTGTTTCAGTTGATTTTAATTCTTTAATATAATATTTTTTATCAATTGGTTTTTCAATTATAATATTTGGAATTATTGTATGATTAAAAATTGGAATTTCGCCATTATCCATTGATTGAATAATTGGTTTAAGGAAACTATTTGGATTTCTACCACCTGTACTATTAAATATTAAAATATCAATTGGTTTATTTGGTGATGGTGTTGTTGATTGATCTTTTGAAACAACTATTGATTTCCACCAATTTAACATTACAATTGAACTTTCAGGAGTATGTGCACCATCTAAATAGAAATCAATATTTGGATAATTTAATGGATCTGAAAAATGTTGAGCACGGCCTGGCCATTTACAATTTGCCAATGCAATTTCAAATGATTTATTCAATGGTGTAAATTTATCAACTGAATAATTATTTAATTTATAATCATATGATTTATAGTTTTCATTGTTGTTGTTGTTGAATACAGATGATAATGGTTTAAATGATTGTTGTGATAACCAACTATTTGCTAATGCGATTGCTAATGCAGTATTTTCAAATTGATATCCACCTTGTAAACTCGATGAAATGTTATTATCATCCAATGTAACGAAATTATATTCTTTTAATGATGGTACAATAACCAATGGTGATGTACCAACTTTTAAACTATTTTCTAATAATACATTCATTGCACCTGGTAATTGTGAACCAACTGTGAATATTGGTACATCTTTTTTCATTATACCTGCTTTTTCCAATGCAATCTCTTCCAATGTATCACCTAATAAATTCATATGATCATAACCTAATGCTGATATACCAGTTACCATTGGTTGTTTAAATACATTTGTTGAATCCATTCTACCACCAATACCAACTTCTAATATTGTACATTGTATTTTTAAATCTTGAAATATTTTAAATGTCATCAATGTTAAAAATTTAAAAAAGTTTGGTAATTGTGTTTGATAATCAATGATTAATGTATCCCAACATAGCCAAAAATATTCACTGAATAAATGTTCGGATATTGGTTCACCATTAATTTTAATTCTTTCTCTTGGTGTAATTAAATGTGGTGATGTGAATAATAATGTTGTGAATCCATTCTCTCTAATTATACTTTCTGTAATTGCACATGTTGATCCTTTACCTTTTGTACCTGCTACATGAATAATCGATTGTTTACCATCCAATTCAATTCCTAAACATTTACAATATCCAAGTAATTCTTCCATTATCACTTTTGCACATCCTTCTTTATCATTCTTTCTTTCTTTTGTCCATGATACTATAACTGATTGATTTGATTGTAATGATAATAATGCATTAACTGCTTCTTCATAATTTCTTTCTTTTGGTGTATATAACATATTTGATTTTGGTTTATTATTGTTATTATTGGTATAATATCTAATATTGTTATTGTTTACTATTGATGTTGTTATTGGTTGTATAGGTATTATTGTTGAATTTATTGGAAAAAGTTTTGTAATAACAATATTATTATTATTATTTATTATCGTTGTTGACCTAAAATTAAGTATATTTCTTTTATTTTTTTTAAACAATGCTGATGATATTGTATTTGTTATTGGTAATTTAATCTTATTCATTCACCCACACACGTACATATAAAAAAATAAATAAACAAATACTAAAGGTATTTTTAATTCATACTTTATGAAAAATAAAAAAAAATAAAAAAAATAAAAAAAACCAAATCTTAACGGTTTTACAAAGATTTTTTAAAATTGCAAATTTTGTACAGTCAATGTGTGTTTAATATAGTGTATTATTGTTAATACAAATAATGATGTGCATATAATTAATTCCATATGGTGTCATGATCAAAGAGATATTTTAATAGTTTTTAAAAAAACACAGAAAAATAAAATTATTAAACTATGTCACAAAATATTTCAGATTTAAATAGTTTGGCGCGTGGGCCTAACAAACTTGTGGTCAGTATAAATAACTTTATTTGGGTAAATTAATAATGAAAGAGATATTTTTCGAAGAGATAGTTTTTACAAAAAACGAAAAATTCAACAACCTTTTTTTTTTCATACCATAAGTATGATGAGTGTTATTTATAATAAAAGTATGTCACATGGACTTTTTTCCACGATGATTTAAATTTTCAGCGTGCGGGCCTAACGAACCTGTGATGAATATAAATAACTTTTTTGATTATATTTATCTCCATTCTACGTTGATAGAGAAAATTTCGCTCAAAACTCTCTCTGATCATCCAATGAAGCCTGAGGTCCGTTAGGTGAATACATATAATAACTACCATCACATTAATCTTCTTAAAATAATATAATTAATAACCGTTATCGGATTGTATCTTGTTTTTTAAAAGATATCATGATTACCTATAATCTAATTTTAGGTCTTTAATAAACAAGGACCAAACGATATGGCTATTAGTATTTATTTTAACATATAACTCTTGAAAAAAATACATAATGGAATATGTTTTTTGAGATTAACACCCAAAACGATCGATTAATGATATTTATTTGACACACACGACACACCTTTAAAAAAATGAATGTGTTTGTTTTTATTTTTTTGAAAAATTAACTTTTTTAAAAATTTGTTTTTTCATGTTTTCATTTCCACACAAATTATTATTATTATATTACACACGTATAAATTATAGAATATATATATATATATATATATAATAGCAATGTCATTTCAGTTACCAACACAACAACAACAAACATATAATAATAATACAACAAATACACCAGCAACAGGAGGAGGAATAACGATAACAGGTCAAATATTAACACAACCAAATGGAACACCAGTAAACACTATAGCTACACATAATATAATAACTGCAACAACTACACCTACAACACCAACTAATGGTAGTGTTAATGGAGCAACAAATACAACTACTACAACAGCACCACAACCATCAGTTGAAAACATTACAATTTATATATTACCAGTTGGTATTCAAAATACAGCAAGTTTACCACCTTTTTTAATGAAAAAACATACATTATTTAAAAGGTTATTTGCACATATTTCACAAAGATTTTCAATTGATGAAAATCAACTTATATTTTTATTTCAAGATAGAATTGATCCTGATCAATGTCCAAATGATGTAACGTATATATTAATACACACAGTAGTAATTATGTTTATTATACTAATTTAACGGGTGTGTCTTTTATATTAATTTACAGATTGGATTAAATAGTGGTGAAACAATAGTAGTTAGAAAAGTTAAAAATAAATTATATGAAGCAAAACAAGCAACACTTTCAAATTTTATAAATAATATAGGATCATTATTTAATAATCCAGTTTATAGTGATATAAGTTTTAAATTATTAGATGGTTCAATTTTAAATGCACACAAAAGTAAGGTTTTATTGGAGAATATAACTATAAAGTGTTGTTCATATAACATATATTTACCGTTACATCTCTTACAGATATTTTATCATCTAGATGTCAAAAATTTCAAGCAATGTTTCAAACAGATATGGTAGAAAGTCAATTAAAAGAAATTGAAATTGTAAATTATGAACCAAGTGTTTTTAGAAAAATGGTAGAATATTTGTATACAGATACTGTAAATGAAGTTAATATAGATATGGTATTACAATTAATTATTATAGCAGATGAATATTTATTAGATTCATTAAAAAGTAAGTTAAATAACAAATATAATATCACTCAACATAGTCCCCTTCCTCCTCCTCCATCCCAATAAATAATAAATATCAATATATTATATGAACAGTTAATTAATACAATTTGTGTTATCATCTTCCTATAGATAATTGTGAATTAAAGTTAATGTCAGAAATTGATTTTAATAATGTTGCATCATTTTTATTAAAATCTGATATTTATAATTGTAAACATTTAAAAAAGAGTTCATTAGAGTTTATTTTAGCTCATGTTAAGAAATTATTTCAAGATAAAGAATTTAATAAAACATTATCAGCTTCTCCAAATTTATTATTAGAAGTTATAGCTGAAATGACACCATTATATGAATTAGCACAATCAAAATCCTCTAGTTATTTTACAATTAATAATAATTAATAATGGGTCATTTTATGTGTCAAATATTCCAATTATTTTAGTTAATTAATAAAAGTAGTTTTATATACATCTATCAGCTTTTTAATGTTCCATTATACTCAAAAATTTTAATTTTTTTTTTTTTTTTTTTTTTTTTTTTTTTTAATTTTTTAATATAACCAACGTATTCATTTATTTTTAAATACTAATATTTGCACGAAATTTAATATTATCAAAATTCTATCATTATTAAATTTATAAATAAAAAAAAAAAGTAAGTTATAATGCATTTGTGTTTTTATATATGTGTGTAATTTCGATTTTAATCACATAGATCAAAATCAATTTTCTTCTTTTAAAAAAAAGTGGTTGTAAGAAATTGTGTGTATAATGTTTCTTATATTGGTAAGATATATACACACATATTTATGTTGTGATCAGATTTAAACAATTTCAACCTTTTTTTAATTGAATGACCCCCTACTCATGCTACCACTCACACACATAACAATAATAAGATTAAAAATAAAAAAATCTTAGTACCCCGTATTCATTCACCAAAAAAAATAAAAAAATATAAAAGATTAAAATTGTGTAATGTGTTTTAATTTATTTTTTATATATTTTTTTTTTATATAAACACATTATTGTATAACCATTTTCAAAATATAAATTTCCCACATAAACAACACATATTAATATTATTTATTATTATTATTATTATTGTAGTATAATTATTATTGTATAATATAAAACAACAAATATACTATAGTATTTTTTTAAAAAAAGTACAATACACAATAATATGCAAAATAACCCATTATCAGACTATACATTAATTCGTGATTTAAGATCAGGTGGTGAAGGTAAAGCTATATTATACGAAAAGGAAGGAGTTAAATATGTTTGTAAACAGAGAACATTTGATACTTTAAATGAAGCAAATCAAGGTTTAAAAGAGGTATGTTTGGTCAATAATATTATCAAATACCATATATATATAATATAGTTATTAATATTAAATGACTTTCCCAACAGGCAACAGCATTAGCAAGAGTAGACTCACCAAATACAGTTAGATTTGAAGAAGCAATTATGGAAACTAAAGATAATCAAATTATCTTACATATATTTATGGAGTTTTGTGCACATGGTGATTTATTAGATTTTTTAATTGATGTTGCAGAACCAATGAATCATAATCACACATCAGTAACCGATAGTAATAATAGCAGTAATTGTAGTAGTCGTAGTGGTAGTGTAACATTGGGTTCAGAATTATCAATGTTGAATTTAGGTAGTGAATATTCAGTTACACTTGGTGGCGATACTTCAAGTGATATTGAAAGTACAAAAAGTAGATCATCGTCTTCCTCTTCAACTTCATTTGAACATATTGATCCAATATTACATTCACAATCTTCACCAAACTTAATATCACCAAGACACTCATTAACAACAAATAAATCAAGTACACCATTATTACAAGTACCACAACCACAATTATCATCATCATTACCAAATAAACCAGCAAAATGTAGTTTAAGAGAAAGAAAATGTATTATTAAAATGACTAAAGATTTCACAAAAACATTTTTCAAAAAATCACCTTCATCAACTTCAATTGAAAAACAACAACAACAACAACAACAACAATCATCAACTTCTCAATTACAATCACATAGTAATAATCAACATCATGATAATATATTACACTCAAATGAAATTAAAAAAGGTGAATATTTAATTGAACAAAATCAATTAATTGAATGGTTATTAGATTTATCATATGGTGTTCAAGCATTACATAAAGCAAATATTTGTCATAGAGATTTAAAAAGTGAAAATATATTTATATCAGCATCAAATAAATTGAAAATTGGTGATTTTGGATTAGCAATAAATATAAATCAACATCTTGGTAAAGTTTTTAGAGAAACTGTTGGTACACTGGCATACTCATCACCTGAAGCACTTCAAGGTCCAAAATCAACATATGATAAGACAACAGATATATTTTCATTGGGTTGTATTTTCTATGAATTAATTACATTAAGGTTATTATCATATAATAGAATTTTCATTGGTGAAGATATGTTGAATGATCGTTTTGATTCAATGCATTTCCTTTCAACATTTCCAAGCAAATATGAAAAATTAGGACCATTAGTAATGTCAATGTTAGATAAAAATCCAACTTTTAGACCATCCATTGAAACTATTATTCAACGTATTAAAGGTATGGATACATCATTGTTAAATGAAACACGTGTAGTTGTAAAAAGAGAAAACAATGTCAAGGGAATTAAAAAACAACTAGATAAATCACATTTTGAAGAAGCAGCATTAATATTGGCAACTTCATTAGTACATGATCCAAGATTTTCAACTGCATTTAAACCAAGTGATCCAACATCAATACCTTGTTTACAACATTTATTCAAATATATATTAAAAGTATTATTTTCAAGTCGTTGTAATATATGGGGTTATTTTGGTATTGATGGTTCAATCTTATCTGTATTTGTTTGGTTAGATGTTGATACTAAAAAACAAATTAAAGTATCTGATCGTATTAAAGGTAGTTTATCATTAGCTGGTAAAATTGGGTTAAAACGTGTAACAAAAGTAATTGAATTATTTAGATTTGCAGATAGTTTATTAACATCTGATGTTTATAATTCATCTGGTGGCAAACAAAAATATCAACAACAATCAGCAGAAACACATCAATCTCATTGGTTTTTAGCATACTGTGCCACAAAGGAAGTATATAGAGGTAATGGAATAGGTTCATATTTATGTGAAAACATTTTAAATTGGGCTGATCATAGTGGTGTGGATTGTAGAGCACTCATATTCTCAAAGAATTCATTACAATTCTTTCAAAATCAATCCTTTGAAATTAGTTCAGAAATTACAACTGGTTTACCAAAAGATATTAAAAAAGTTTGGTTATTAATACGTAAACCTCAATCAGTTAATTAATAATAATTGATAATAATAAAATATTGTACATATGTTAAAATTCAAATTATATCGTTTATATTATATTATATTATATATATATATGCGACCGATTAAACACAATTTTAATTAATTTTCATTTTTTTTCATTTTTTTTCATAATTAATTAAATTTTTTTTTTTTTTTCATTTCATTTTTTTTACAAATCTCGAAAACATACACTTATAAAAAAAACAATGTCATATTTAGAATCAACTCAACTAAAGAATTGGATGTTTAGTGATCAACAATTAAATGAATTTAGAAGTAGATGTAATCAATTACAAAGAGATGTTATATTGGAAAAAACACCAACATCAGAATCAAATATATTAACACCAAATGAAGAAGTTGCATTAGTTCGTTATTATGAAAGAAAGATATCAGAGATTGGTGTAGTATTAAAGTTACCAGAAAAAGTATTTGTATGTATTTTATTTATATTTGTATTGCAATACATATTCTACTAGTCAGTGGATTCCTTTTTTGAATGTAATTAATATTAATGCAATTCGTACATATAGTCAACAGCATCAATATATATGAAAAGATTCTTTTTAAATAATAGTATTATGCAATATAATCCAAAGTTAATAATGTTTTCTTGTTTATTTATTGCATGTAAAACTGAAGATAATCATTTGGATATTGATTACTATTCAACTCTTACAAAAGTTGCACCAGCAGAAGTTACAGATTTAGAAATGGTTATTTTAGAATCACTAAAATTCAATTTAATTGTATATCATCCATTTAGAGCATTACAAGGTTATCTTAATGATATTAATGAAAATATTCAATTATATGGTAACACAAATACAAATGCATTACTTGAATCATGTAAACCCTTGGTTCAGAGATCATTATTTACAGATTTATGCTTTGAATTTCATCCACCTATAATTGCATTGGCTAGTTTAAGTTTAAATTGGGATAATTTTAATATGTAATTATCAGATAATAGTAATTTTATGGTCATTTATATTTTTGTATTGATTATTAATTACTATTTTTCTTGATTTTTACAGGTATATAGAAAGTAAATTTAAAGATAATGGTCCAGAGTTTATTAATGATATGTTATCAAAAGTTGAAAAGGTTAAAAGTGTTTTGGTCGCAACTCTTGATAAATCAGATTTAAATGTTGTAAAACTGATTGATAGAAAATTAATGTAAATATAAAAATGATTGTTAATGATATTTATCATTGTTTATTAACAACTATTTTTGAATTGTTACAGATTTTTAAATAATCCAGAAAAAGAAAAAAGAAAACCAAAAAAAGATTCAAATAAAGCACCAAAGAAAAAAGTAAAATCAACTACACCACCAATTAATGATACACCACAACAACTACCAACAACAACAACTAATACTACAATGACAACTACTACAGCAGTTGTTGTAGCAGAATCAAACTCATCTACTAACTCAACTACTATTAGATCAGTTGAAATGGTTGATTCTGAAATGGAAAATGTAAATAATAATCAAACAGATACAACAATGACAAACTTGGAATAAAATCATGATCAACATATCTTTTTTTCTTTTTTTTTTTTTTTTAATAAAGTTTAAAATAAAAGGTTATTAAATTATTGTGCAACACAAATACAATTAAATTTTGTTTTTACTTATTATGATGTATTTGGTGGATATTAACTATAAAATATTCTACCTAATGGGTTCCTTTTGAATGTATTTAATACTAATCTTTAAAGTGTAAATAGCATCAATATATGAAAAGATTCTTTTAAATAATTCAATTATATGGTACACAAACAAATGCATTACTTGAATCATGCAAACCATTGGTTCATTATTTACATATTTGAATTTCATCCAACTATAGTTGCATTGTCTAAATAAATATTAAAATGGGATAATTTTAATTTATAATTATCATAACAGTAATTAAATGGTCATTTATTTTTGTGCATTGGTCATTAGGCAGTTGTGGCAGAATCAAATTTAGCTAACCACTATCATATCACGTGTAATGGTATTAATAAAATAAAAAAATAAGAGTCAAATTATATTATAATATTATATTATATTTTATTGTTCAAACACAATAAAATATAATATATTAATTAATATAATATGAAGATAATAAAATCAATATTTTTCTAAGCCGCCATTTTTTTTTTTTATTACCTTTACAGAGATAAAATCTCCTAAATAAAAACCGCTTTTTTTTTTTTTTTTATTACCTCCACATAGATAAAATGCCATCCTCCCAAATATCCAACAAAGCTTGGTGAATAAAAAGCCGCCAAAAATGATGCTCAGGAACTTAAGTTCATCAGCTTTGCCTGGATGGCTCAGTAGGCAGAGCGAACGGCTGTTAACCGTTAGGTCCATGGTTCGATCCCATGTCTAGGCGTAATTTTTCCCTCTAATGAATTTTGCGTATCTAAATTAAATTTTCATGATATTTAATATCTAATCGATAGTTTTTATAAAAATTTGAAATTAAAACCATTTTTTTATTCACTTTCTCATTTTACATAAATATATCGAATTATTATTGTTTGGGTATTATATCATCTAATCAACCTTAATTAATTAATCAAAATTTTTATATAGTTTATAATTCCAAATAAAGTTTCAAAATCAATTTGTAATATACTTTATAATTATATATATGTAAATGTCACATGTGTGTACTAATATTAGAAATGAATATTTAAATACAGTTAATAACATTATTGATGATTTATTTTTAAATGTAAATAGTTTTAAAAAGAATTTTCAAATTATTCTAATTTTAACAATACTATTTAAAAATGATAAATCAACAAAGAAATCAATTTCAGAATATTTAAAAGTTCAAAAACATAGTTTTCAAATTCAATTTGTTGTAATTTGTAAAAAATCGAAAATACAAAGAAAAGAAATTGAAGATTTAATATCAAATTATATTAATTATGAACAAGATGAAGAAGATTATGAAGATTACTATTTTGATGAAGAATATGACGATGAAGATTAATATTACAGTGATGAATATAAAGAAGATCATAGTGAATATACTTTTGAAAATGAAGGTAGAAATGATAACGATGGTGATGAAAACGACATGTATTATATCCAATAAAATAAAATAATTAAATTAATTAAAAAAAAAAAAAAAAAAAAAATTTAAATTTTAAAAAAAGTGACAGTTGGAATTCACACAGTAGTGTTGAAATTCAAATAAAATTTTTTAATCTTTATTCATCACTAAATACAATCTTTTTACAACAATAATAATATAAATTTGTGAGTTGAAATTGAATTTTTTCTTTTTTTTAAAATCCCATTAATGGGCGATGAGCCACGGTCCCATAAATATTTTTTTTTTTTTTTTTCAAATTGATAAAAGAAAATCAAAATTATTATTATATTAGAATGAGTAGGTGGCCGTGGATATATAATGGACCTTTCGGGGAGTCACCATTGTAAGATGCGGTAGTTGCCAGGGGTATGGTGTATCTTGGGGAGTGAGACCTTGTCCAATTTCATTGGATTAACTACCAAATGGAGCCCATAACTCCACCCAGCTCATCATTCTTTTTTTTTATATTTTTTTAAATATTATAAAATTAATTTTATAGTTTAATTATTTCATTTGTTATAAACTAAAACTAAAATTTATTTTTTTATTTTTTTATTATTATTTCATTTGAAGAAAATAAAGAAACACATTTTAAAGGTATTTTTTAATTTTTTTAATTATTTTTTATTTCTATAAATTTTGTATAAATATATATTATTAATTATTATTATTATTATTACTTAATATTACTTTGATTTTGTTAAACTAAATGATTTACTACTATTTGAAAGGGTTGATTTTTTTTGAGGAGAATTTGGATGTTGAGCAGCTAGATTAGTTAATACTTTAAAATTGAATTTTAACTTATTAAAGTAATTGATGGGTGCACCATCATAACCACCCATAAAATATACATCACCATCAGCAACACATGCTGTACCCATGTCTCTAGCAGGTGGTCTTGGCTCACTGATGCTTGGAATGGACCAGAAGTAAGTTTCAGTATCTAAAACGTATATATCATTTGTAACACAATGTTTCGGTTTGCTACCACCACCAAATATGAATAAATAACGGCCAACATTAAATGAAATTGCAAATGTACTTGTTTGAACTTCACCTTGAACGGTTGGTTTACTCCATATATTTGTTTCTGTATCAAATACATGAATATCATTGAATTTCTCTACCCAACCATTTGAATGATTCCAAACACCACCACCAAACAAATAAAGTTTTGAACCAATTGCAGTCATACAATGACCACTACGGGCACATGGTTTTGTACCTGTTGTAACATCATCACTTAATTTACTCCATGTAAGTGTTTCAGTATTTAAACAATGTAAATCATCTAATACTTGATATTGACCATTTTCATCATTGTTATTACCACCGAAAATATATACATTTTTACCAACTATTGCAGATGAATGATTTGTACGACTAACTGGTAATGTACCTTTTAAAAAGTTATTTGGGATATTGGTCCAAACACGCGATTCAGTATTGTATACAGCCAAATTAAAATTTGTACCAAATCCATCGAAACCACCAAATACATATACTTTTTCACCAATTGCTGATGCAGAATGTCTTGAAAATTTTGGAACTGTATCACCTTTTGTATGAATTTCTGTAAATGTTTGTGATTTTGTATCGTAACTAATTATATCGTTAAATCTTTTTTGATCAGATTCTTGACCACCAATAAATAATATTTTACCATTAACATATGTTGCTGTATGTTTAAATCTTTTACTTGGTAATGATCCAAAAAATTTTGGTGTTACCCATTTTGATGAATCTATTAAAAAAAAAAAATATTAATATATATTGAGTTATTATATATTATTAAAATATTTTAATAAATTGGTAACAATATTTACCAGTTGAAGAAATTGCATTTTTTTCGAAATAATATTTTTTATAATCAAAAGTTGGATGATATAAATTTGAAATTGTCCAATTTTGAGAAAAACAAAGATTTCTCCAAAGTGTACGATCATTTGCAATTGTATTATAAGCTTTACAAGTTAATGAAATTGAAATGAGATCGGCAGCTGATAAATGTGAAAATATTTTTAATTTAATTTCTTCTGGTGCATTTGGTAAATAAATAAATAATCTTTGTCTCTTGAAAAAGTCATTTGAATTTACTAAACTATTTTGTTGTAATCGAGTTAAATGAGCTAATCTTGGATTACCTAATGATATAATTGTATCTAAATCTTCTGCTCCTGATGATGATGATGATGATGATGATGAACCACAATCTTGATCATTAAATTCATCAAAATCTGTATCTGATCCAGTTGGTGAATTAATTTCAATTCTAACACCTCCTGCACCAGTTGAACTACAAAAATAATCTGATCCAACTTGTTCTGATCCAACCATAATATAATTATCTTTTAATTGATTATATTTATACATTTTACTATTTTTTTTATCAACACTATTATTTAATGATGATTTTTTAATGTTATTATTATTATAATTGTTATTATTGTTATTACTGTTATTGTTGTTTTTTTTGAATGCCCCACCAAAGGAGTTACTGAAAAATGATAAAAATGATGCCACTTTAGAAATTAACAATAATATTAAAATTATCGTTATATAATTTATTATTAATTTATGATTATGATTTTTAATTTTTTGATGAGATTTTATATTTTTTTTTTTTTTTGGATAAAAAAAAAAAAATTATTTTACTGGTTAGTGATTGTTTTTTGAGATCATAATGGTGTAAAAATGTCACTTTTTGACATTTATATTTTATATTTTTTACGAAGGGTGTTTTTTTTTTTTTTTTTTTTTTTTTTTTTTTTTTTTTTTTTTGGGGGTTTTTTTTTTTTTTTTTTTTTTTTTTTTTTTGATTTGGTCGGTGTGATTATTTGAATACGAAGGTGTGAAAGTGTGATTATTGTAATTATTATGAGCGTGTGAGTGAATTTAATTATTATATATACATACAGTTAATTCATCAGAAGTTTTAGTGGCTAAATCCATTTGTTTATGAGTTTTACCTTTAGGTGGTAAAATTGTTTGTTGTCTATTTAAATCCATTGCAGAAATTGGTTCAATTGATGACCCAGCAGTTGGAGGTATATCATCGGGAACACTTTCGACTGAAGTCATTGATGTAATTGATGTACTATTGGCAGCAATATTTTTGTTTTTGTTTTTCTTTAATCTATTTTTGATTCTCTTTCTTAGTTTAACTTCTCTTTGTCTCTCTTTTTCTTTTACCATTGAATAGTATAAAGGAATTTGAGGTTCAGTGATATATTCTACACTTTCCATTGATCTTGATTTCTTCATGTTGGAATGAGAGGAGCCCAATTCAATCTCATGCTGGAGATCAGATCTACTCTTTGAAAGTTGATTATTACCACTTTTTGACATTGGGTTACCACTTCCACTTGCTCCATTGTTTGTTGTATCTGCGAATGGATTGATCTCATTTTGTGAATGATAATTATTAAAATCAGCAAATGATGTTTGTTTTGGAATATGTGATTGTGATTGACGAATTGGCGATGGATTTATAGTTGTACTACTAGTATTGATGTTATTTTGGTGGTGGTTGTTGTTGTTGTTTTCGTTAGTTGTATTATTATTATTATTATTATTAATATCATTACTACTATTGTTTGATGGTATTTCAGGAGAATCGTTATTTAAACTATTTGTTGACTTTTTGATATTCATAACTTTTTATACAATTAAAAAAGGTTATTAAAAAATACTGGGTTAATGATTTGAATAAATTAAATAAAACTAGTTTATAGTTTTAAGTGTGTATGATGTGTGTTTTTTTTTTTTTTTTTTTTTTTTTTTTTTTAAAAAAAATTTTTTTTTTTTTTTAATTTTTGTTTTTTTTTTTTTTTTAAATTAAATTTTTTTTTTTTTTTTTTTTATTTTTTT
>JACAFY010013709.1:0-19761 GCA_015252635.1 Dictyostelium capitatum | reverse complement strand
CTCCTACCGGCTCGGGGGCGCGGAGATCTGTCTAAGAGACAGGGGTGTGTGGGTGTGTGTGTGTGTGTGTGTGTGTGTGTACAAACTTCATTAATATAACTTTATTTTTTTTTTTGAAATTAATTTAATTTTTTATTTGTTTGTTTATAAATATGAAAATGTTATATAGTATATTGTTATTGTTATTACACTTTTTTTTTTTTGAATTTTTAAATTTTAAGCATTTAATAAACCAGTTGATTCTTCATTATTGTCATCTTCATTACTGGAATAATCATCATCGTTTTCACTTTCATAATCATCACTATCGTCATAATAATTATTATTTAATTCTTCAATATTATTATTATTATTATTGTTATTGGTATTATTATCATTATTAATGTTTTCAATATCAGGTGATGATATAATTATATTGTTATTACTATTATTATTATCATTATTTATAATTTCATTATTATTATCATTATTATTAATATTATTATTATTTTTATTATTATTATTATTATTTAAAATTGATTTACTATTATTTTTTGATTTTTTATCTTTTCTTGAAAATATACCATTATGAGAGAAATCATCATCGTTATAAATATGATCTTGATTATAGAGGAAATAAGAATTTGAACCAAATAACGTATTATTTGAATTCTTTCTACCTTTTTTACCTCTTGATACAAGGTATAGATAATGTTGAAGTTGATCAATAATTTGATAACGATAATTTGAATATAATACATAACAAGTATGCAAAAGGAATATAATTGAACTTGCAATTACAATCCATTGTTCAATTTTTTGATAAACTGTATTATCAAGATAAACACAACAAATGAAAAGTAATGATAATGAAGTAAGTTCCAAACGATTATCAGAAATACGTTTAAATGGTTGATATTTTAATTGAAGTAATACTGATACCAAACTTACTACAACCAATAAAAATGAACGTTTTGCACTAGTTGGATCCATAGTTGACATTAAAATGATAAGTAATCTACGAAGTAATAAAACTACATCCCAAAAGTAAAATGATGGTTTATATTTCAAAATGAAAACACCATATGTACGTTGAGTATGTGGATCATTTAATGATTTACGATTAAGGAATAATAAAATCATAAGAATTAATGGGAAACCAATAATTACAATTAATAATGAATAACTGACAATTAATGCTTTTCTATATTCACTATCTGTACAACTAACACCATTATTTGCAATTAAAACATATGCAGTTGAACCAATAAGTTCACAAAAGAATATTTCAAATGATGCTTTACCAATTGGAGTATAAATATTGAGCATCAACTTTATGAATGCACCATATTGTTGACTCATAAATGTTTGATTATTTGGTGCTGCCATTGCATTATCAATTAATGTTACTTGTGAACTTAGACTATTTGAAATTGATGTAATATCAATTGATTTTGAAAGTGTTGTATTCTTTGAATCTGCAATTATAGTATATCCAACTTCATTATTGTTATTATTATTATTATTATTTGATGATGATTCACTAGTATTACTTTCACTTGTTGTATTATCTTCTTCTTCATCATCATCTTCACCTTGTAATAATCTTTCTTTTTCAGCATCTTTCTTTGGTTGTTGTTTTTGTTGTTTAATATTTCTTTCACTAAAACTATTACTATTTAAAATTGAACCATTTAAACCAACTTTATTTGATGCATCGGAAGCAGATACTATAATTGTTGAATAATTTGAAATTGATTTATTCTTTTCTTGTTCTTCTTGTTCTCTGAGAATTTTTGATTTTAATTTTTGAACAACTTTATATTTGTAAGCAATGTAAAAGAAAACAGTTGAAATTAACAATACTACAATTAACCATGGTGCAGCTAACAATGTGAAATAATGTTGTTGATAATAATCAAATGGACCTGGACAAATACTGAAAATCGATGAACCACCAGTTGATGGTTTAAAAATTGATAAATCTGTAAAAATTTGAACAATATTAAATTGAACACCATTTGAAAGTACCATTAAAGTTTGTGCAAAATAAATGATTACAGTCATTAAACCAGATTCAGAATCTGAACTTTGTACCAATATAATCATACCAAGTGAGACAACTACAACTGCAACGTAAAGTAATGGACTTATTTTATCACATTTTTTACAACCTGAACCCCAATCATAATAACCATCTTCACATTGAGCACATAATGGACCAAAACTATGATTTGCACAATTACTTGGAAAAGTACCAAGACAATTTTCATTGTTACATGGATAAATTACATATGGTTTTTGATCTATATCATACCAATATCCAGGGAATTGTTGAACAGAGCTATTACCAGGACAATATGCATTAATTGGTGGACATTGTACACAAGTTATACCATTGTATCCATATGAACCACCTCTACAAGGTTGACATTCGATATTTGTAGGTGAAGGAATTTCACCGGGTTGACATGGTAAAACTGTACTATTCAATGACTTTATTGGAAGATTTGGGTTGTTACTAAGGAATTCAACAGTAACATTACTATTGATTACACCATATAAAACTGTATTGTTAAATGTTGCAATACCAGATGTAGTATTTGCTGAATCAATGGTATTACCTGAAATTTGTAAAAATATTCTAATATCAATACCACTAACAGTTTGATTTTCACCATCTTGAATTATAATTGAACCATTAAAAGTTTGATTACCAGATGAAAAATATGTTGGGAAATCACTATTTAAAAGTATTTCAGTTGGATCAGTTGCAAAAACTGGACCATAGATCGCAGTGTTATTAGGATTATAGAAATTTGGATTATTTAAAATGAATGGTCTTGAACCACTGTAGAATACAACACCACCACCACCACCAGTTGCATTATTACCAGTATATGAACCACCATCAATTGTAATTAATGTACCATTTATTGATGTTGAAATTACAGCACCTGACCTACCTTTGTTATTTGTAGCTGTACAATTAATGAGAGATACTTGAGAATAAGTGAAAATACAACCTGATGAATCTGGTGATTGATTATTATCAAATAATACATTTTGGAAAGTTGATGTACTACCTTCATATTGCATTAATACAGCATTTGCAGTGTTACTAACTAAATTATTTACAAATTTAGAGTTTACAACAGTTAAATTTGATTGTGATAATAAATTGATAATTGTATCTTGATTAGCAGTAAATGTTGAATCTTGAATTACTACAGTTGAAAGTGGACTAATCATAAGGAATGTTGTATTTGATTGTTTAACAGTTGATCCAATAATATTAATAGTTGAAAATGATGAATAAAAGAAACCATTCAACCCAACAAACTCTGAATTCAAAATATTTATAATACAATCTTGGAAAACATGAGATTGTGTAATAATTTGATTGAAATTTGTATTGGTAATATTAATTTGAGTTTGTGTTGCATAAAGACCACCTGTTGTATTTGTAATGCTTGAATTTGAAATTTGAAATGTACCAAAAAACAAATAAATTGTATAAGTGTTTGAAGATTTAAGGATTTGTGAATTTTCAAGTACCAATTGACTATCTGATGATGAAATCAATGAACTTGCATTAATATTTTCAATTATACTATTTATAATTGTAACTTTTGAAAGTTCCATTGCAAAAATTGCTGAACCGATATCACCTTTTGCATCACGTATTTCTGTATCTTGAATTGTAACAATTGAACCTTGTGAAATATAAATATTACCACCAGGGCCAGCTGATAAACTATTTTCTGAAAATTTAGTTGATGTAATAATTGAAGTACTACTAATAATACAAAGTGCACCAATATTAATATTTGTGATATTACAATTTGAAATTGTTGATTGAACTGTACGTGATAACATAATTGAACATAAACTATTAATTAATGATCCAACACCTTGTACATTTGTGTTTGCCATTTGAAAATTACTTGTTTCATCAACTAGAATATTATATTGATTTTCAATTAATGTACAACCAATAATTGAAATAGTTGGTGAACCACCAAAACCTAACATTGAGATCGCTGGTCCAAAATTTGTTTGTGATGTTTTTGAAATGGAACAATTTTGAACAATACAATCCAATAAATATAATACTGCATTACCTCTTGCAGATATACTACCTCTATTTTGATTATCTGAATTACCAATGAAAATACAATTTGTAAATCTAGATGTAACATAACCTTCCATAAATAATGCTGAACCACCTGGTGAATTTGATGATGAATATGCATAACCAACTGTAATACCATTTACATTTATATATAATCCATTGGTATTTGGTTCATTTGATCCTGATCCATCTGATGATGATGATGATGATGACGATGATGAACCTGATTCTCCTGATCCTGCATCTGATCCACTTAATGATGAAATAGTAAATTCATCTTGGTTATCATTATTAAATAAATCCGGTGAAAATGTTGATGACAATGATGTAAATTCTTTTAATTTTGATGAAAATAATTTTTGATATGGACGTCTGTTATTTCTTTGTAATGATGATAATAATGAGGAAGAAGGTTGATTTGAATATGAAAATTTAAATAAATTTAATTGATATTCGCCAGATAAAATTGTTTTTGTTGGATCATTTGAAATTGATTGAATATTTACAGAATTTAAAATTGGAAGATATGAAGCTAAATTACAATATGTACCATCTGCTAAATAGATTGTACCATTATCAGTAACTGAATTTAATGCTTGTTGAATTGTTGAAAATGGTGATGTTTGATTACCACTACCATATTTATCTGAACCTTTTCCAACATCTACATAAATTACAGGTGATCTAGTTACAGTTTGTTTTCTAATAATTACTGAACCAATTCTAAATCCACTTGATGATCCATCACCATTACCACCTGATGAACCTGAACTTGGATTTGTATATGTTGTTGTAAATGTAATTGTAACTGGTTGTGATGTATCAACACCAGTAATTAAAACATGTTCTAAATCACCAAGTAATAAATTACCATTATATGACGATAATGTTATATCATTTACAGTAATATCCAATATTGGATCAATATTTGTTTCAAATTGACTTGAAAGGAAATACTCTAAATAATAAACATCTTGATTTTCTGATTCAGGTATAACTGGTAATTGTACAGTTTGTTTTAATGTACTAATTTGTGTTGTTTCTGTTGAACTTTGGTTATATTTAAATTGAGCATAGAAATATCCTGCCAATGAATATGCTGATGATCCACATTCATCATCTGAACAAAAATTTACATTTTCTGATGCTGTCCAAGGTGATGCTGATGCATCATATTTTGCTGTATAAAATCCCCAATCTCCAACAATTGGTTCTTCCATAACTGTGTATATATTTATAAATTTAATTAATATAATTATGTTCCCCCTCTAAAAATAATAATATATGCTTTACACTATAGTTATTTACCTGTACAAACAAATTCTGGTGTTGATGATGAAGAAGATGATGTTGATGCTGATGTTGATGATTCAGATGACGAAGAAAATACAACAAAAACATTGTTTAATATTACAAAAATCATCAAAAACACAAACAACATTGGTATTGATTTAAATTTCATTTTCGTAAAAAAAATAAATTAAACACAATGGTTTGTGTGTGTATGTGTGTGCTTTTTTATTGATGTTTAAAATTTTTAAAATGATGTATTTTAGCTGGGTGTAAAAAAATATCGGAAAAAAAATCAAAAAGTGGTTTTCGTAACCGAAGTTTTTTTCTTTTTTTTTATTTTTATTTTATTTTATTTTTAATTTGAAAATTTAAGAGAAAGAGATAAAATTATTTTGCGAGTTTGTAATTACGACTATTTTAATAAATTTTTAAATTTTTGTGTAATTGATTGTTTTTTATTTGTTGTTGTTGAAGATGATGATGAGGATGATTGAATTTTATTTAAATAACGAATAACTTCAATGAAAATTTGATCAACATTTTTTAATGCGGTAACTTCAATGAATGGAATACCATCACCTAATTTATTTGATAATTGTAATCCTTCTTCAGTTGATATTAAAGTTGAACTTTTTAAATCAATTTTATTACCAACTAATATAATTGGTATATTATCTTTGGTTATTTCTTTATCTAATACATGATATATTCTATCTCTTATAATTGGAATTTCATTAAATGATGACCTTGATGTAACTGAATAAATTAGTATGTAGGCATTACATTTTTTAATATTTTTATTTTTAATTTCTATTGTTTCATCATATGATACTGTATCAATTATTTGTAATGTATATTCAATTTCATCAACCAATATTTTTTTTGGATGTAAATGCTCTACAGTGCATTCATAAGAATCATAGAATTGACCTGTAATAAATTGTGCTGTTAATGATGATTTTCCAACACTATCATCACCCATCATTAATATATTTAGTGGCATAGGTGGTAATGTTGACATTATTATTTGGTTTTAAAAAAAATTGAAAATTGATTTTTTTTTTTTTTTTTTAAAATTAATAAAAATTGTGTTGTTTGAAGATTATATTTTCAAATAATCTAGAAATTTTTAGTTTGTTTTAAAATTTTTATGCTAAATCAATACATCCTACATCATTTGTTGATATTGTTATAACAAATAAAGGGTTCAGTTACTATAACATTATCACCACATACAATTTTAATTACATTTGTATATAAATTTTTTACACAAAAAAATAAATTTTTCGTGGGCAGCTTCATTTTTTTTTAATATAAATGGATAAAAATTTTTAATTAATTAATTTTATACAAAAAATTTTTATATTTTTAAATAAATTGGGTTTTTTTTTTTTTAATTTTTTTTTTTTTTTTTTTTTAAACTATTTACCCAATTCTTTTTTTATTTTTTTTGAATTTTTAATAAATCTAATAAAATAAAAATGGTAAAAAAGCTAGGATGACTTAACATAGATTTAATATTAAAAGATCATATCAATATTAAATTTTAGTGTATATATAGTAATTATAATTAAATCTATTGCTATTTTGTATAACACTAAATTATAATTAAATTTTAAATTTTTTAAAATTTTTTAAAGCTATTTAAATGTAAAATTTTTTCAATGTTTTAAATTAAAAAATAAGAAACTATAAAAAGAATAATGGAATTTAATAAAATAATTAATAATCAAGAATACCAAATACCAAATATTAATTGTATTTGGGAATATAAATTAAATAAAAATGTTCAATTATATAATGAAATTACTAAATGGTGTGAATCATGTTTAAGAATGGAAGAAATTAAAAATAAAGGTGATACATTTATTTCATATGTACATTGCCTCCCTTTAGCAGATGTAGATGAATTAAAAAATATTACAAAAATTTGTGAATTAGCTATATTAAATCATAATTGAAGTTGGTAAAATTGGTTTGGAATATGTTGAAGATCTATTTATTAATAAACGTGAAACAATGAATGAATATCTTTGTAAAATAGTTTGGGATACTTTTTTTGAACTTTACAAAATATCAAATAAGAATTCAATTGATTCAATGATTTCAAATTTATATGAATGTCAAAAAAATTCATGTTTATTAGCAAATGGTGGAATTGTAATTGATTCAAATACATCATATGAAGAATACATTGAATTAAGAGGTGTAAATGTTGGTGCATTACTTTCAATTGATTTTGCAACTTCACAATATTATATTTCAAATGAAATTAGACAATCATTATCATATAAAAAGTTAATGAAACATTTCACTATTCAATATATTTTTATTAATGATAGTTTATCATTTAAAAAGGAAATTAATAATTCAAATTTTGTAAACTATATTAAAATTATGTCAGTTCAATGTGGTTCAATTCAAAAATCAATTGATTTTTGTTTTGAAAAAATTGAATATTCATTCAAAAAAATGGATAAATATTTAACACTATTAAAAAATCAATATCCTAATGATGACATTTTATTAAAACACTTGGAGTGCATTAAATATTTTGCATCTGGTCATTTAGAGTGTTATAAAAAGTGTAATCGTTATAATTAATGCACAACAAATAAATAATTTTTGTCTTTTTATAATAAATATATTAAATTGCGAGACTATCTAGATACTTTTAATTTGTTTTTTTTTATATTTTGTAGCATAATTATAAAATTTTTATGGTATAATGCAATGAAAAAATAGGTTGACGCTTAAACTAAACAGTGTTTTTTGATTTTGAAATTGCACCAAAAATGAGATTACATTTGAATATATTTGATTTAGCCTCTATTGTTAAATACATAAAATTCATACGTGCCAACACAACAACTGCAAGAATTACAATCTATTTCCACATTTAAGAGAATTACGTTTATGCAGGTCGACAACCAAGATTATAGAAGATTCTGAAAATGAAGTAGGCTGCCCATTTCTCTGGTAAAATAGATGTTGCTGGTTATTCATTAGATTGGACATCGATATTGGATGGTGGTTTGATAACGTACAATCATACTATTTATATTAAAAATGCAACGTCTTTCTACCCAAGGTTATGATGTACTTGTTCAAACATGTAAAATTATGAATGCAGCTGCTAAATCTTCTTTTAAAAATACACCTGTACCAAATACAACAATTTCAAATTATGAATCTGTTCCTATAAAGAGGGAGTACAAGAATTAGCAAAAGTATTACAAGATTTAAAAATTACATTTAGTAAAAATTTAAATGATGTTGAAACTTTACAAGATTTAGTTGAAAAAGTGATTTTGACATATGATGACTGCACTAAATTAATAATTAAATAAATAAATACATAATTATACTAGGTAAATATGGTTTGGAATATAATCAAGATCTATTCATTAATAAACGTGAAACAATTAATGATAAACTTGGTAAATTATTAATATTTTTGAACTTTATAAAATAACAAGTAATATCAAGTAAAGAATCAGTTGATTTATTACTTTCAAATTTATATGAATGTCAAAAAATTGCATGTTTAATAGCAAATGGTGAAGTTATATTTGATTCAAATACATCATATGAAGAATATATTAAAATAAGAAATTTTGATATTGGTGCATTGATTTCAATTGGTTTTGCAACTTTAAAATATTATATTTCAAATGAAATTAGACAATCAAATAATTTTAAAAAGTTAATGAAACATTTCACTATTCAATATATTTTTATTAATGATAGTTTCTCATTTAAAAAGGAAATTAATAATTCAAGTTTTGTAAACTATATTAAAATTATGTCAGTTCAATGTGGTTCAATTCAAAAATCACTTGATTTTTGTGCTGAAAAAATTGAATATTCATTCAAAAAAATGGATAAATATTTAACACTATTAAAAAATCAATATCCTAATGATAACATTTTATTAAAACACTTGGAATGTATTGAATATTTTACAGCTGGTCATTTAGAGTGTTATAAAAAGTGTAATCGTTATACACAACAAAATAAATAAATAAATAAAACCACACAATATATTTTCACATATTTTTTAATTTGTTTTTTTTTTTATTTTTCGTAGAATTTAAAATTTTTATGGTATAATGCAATGAAAAAATAGGTTGGCACTTATACAGAAATGTGTTTTTTTTATTTTGAAAATTTATAAATATATATCACCACTATAGACAATCAAATACATATCTAGTTAACAAAATATATAATTTCAGTAAATTTCTTTGAAGCAATAAACACACAATACACAAGTAATATATATAAAAATAAATTTGTCGTTACTTTGAAAAAAAAAAATTTATTTTTTTTTTAATTTTTTTTTTCAATTAATTTTTTATTATTTTTTTTCATAATAAAATAAGATAAATAATAATGTCACAAAAAGATAATAATTGGGCAAGTCAATCAACAAGTGATTTGATGAATAATTTATTAAGTAATAATACAAGTTCACAACAACAACAACAAACGAATAATGGAAATAATAATTTCATGAGAAATGCAAGCACAAATATAAACTTTTTTATGAATGAAGAATGGCCAAAACAAAATACGGCAAATTTATTAGATCCATTATCAAGAGGTACCTCTTTTTCAAGTTTATTATTAAAATCACCAACAGTATTAAATGGTGTTTTGGATGGAAATAATCAACAACCACAATTTTCAAATTTATTAGGACAACCGTCAACTACATCACCAACTACAACAACAACAACAACATCACCACCACCAACATTAGAATATCAACAACAACAAGAACAACAAGCACTTCAACATCAACAACAAATTCAACAATTACAACAACTTCATCAAGCACAACAAGCACAATTACAATTACAACAACAAACTCAAATGAATCACTTAGCAGCTGTTGCAAGTCCACATACATCTACACCACCATCACCAATGACTACAACAACATCATCAAAACAACAACAGCAACATTATAATCCATATTCAGCATTAACAAATACACCAATGATTACTACCAACAACAACACTATAAATGCAAATACATATGATGATGATGAAGAAGTAAAAACACCACCAACACCACCAATTTCAGATTCAAATATTAATTGGGATTCACCAACATATAGACAAAATACAACATCATTTACAACAGATAATAACAATGGTATAAATCATAATATGGTTAATCAATTTGGTTTATTTAATACCACCACTACCAATAATACAACCACTACAGCAACCAATATAACAAGTGCACCAACATCATTATCAGCATTAATGAGAAATGAAGTTGGTACATATAATAGTCCAACAATGTCCAATGAATATGAATCACCAGCTAAATTTCAAAGAATTGGTACATACTCTGAAGAAGCATTAAACGATAGATTACGTAGTGATCCACATTTTTCAATTTCATTCCTTCAAGAACAAACATCAAAACTCAGACAATCATCATCACAACAAAGTTCACAAGATGATCTTACAAGAAATAGATCTTTCATAATGACACACTATGAAACTGGATGTATACCAATTTCAACAGATTATTACAATAGTTTATTGACACGTTATAACAATAGACCAGATTATTTTGAACGTGCAAAAGAGAAACAAATTCAAGTTATCAGTAACAATGATCTTACATTGGCAGCAGATTTACAAACAATTTACTCTTCAATGAAAAAAGATATCGATGAAGAAAACAATGAATTAAAGAATTTACTTACAATTCGTATATTGGAACCATATGATCTTAGAAAGATTAGAGAAGCATTGGAAGGTTTGAAATCACATTTACGTATAGTTGATGTATTGTACAATGAATTGAAATACATTATAAATAAAAAGAAACCAGAATGTTGTGCTGCATTGATCATAACTCAACAACCATATTCACAAGTTATATTTAGAGGTGGTAAAGGTATGAATGAAAACTTTAAAGTTCAAATGATATTTGGTGTACTTCAACCCGATAATATATCACCTGTATATGCAACAATCAATAAAAGTATAGAATCTGTAACTGGTCCAGGTAAAAAAGAGAAAGTAGCAGCTGAAAAAGGTGGAAATGCATCAACACCAACAGTGGAAAATGGTGAAAGTAATTTAAATACTCAATCTTGGGAAGCAGAATTTAAAAACATTAAAATCAATGTATCAACTCGTATGACACCATCATCATTGAAATTTGTTGCAACTTATAAAGAGAAAACATCTGGTAAAACAATTGAAAAAGATGTTGAATCAGTACCTTCATCACCATTAATTGTAATTACAAATGAATCACAATGGTCAGAAGCAGCAGGTAAATTATTAATGAGTGATGCATTTGCACATCGTGATGAAATAACTTGGGAAATGTTTGCAAATATACTACATTCTCATATACTCACTGCAACACACCAAACAACTGAAATCAAAAGAAAACTTCATTCATGGGAATTTGAATACATTCAAAAAAATTATTTCGATGGTAAAACTTCAATTTCAAAGAGTGAATGTAAATCATTTTGGGATCGTTTTGGTCCAATTCTTCAAACAATTCATTTTAAAAGACATATTGAACCACTTTGGTATAATGGTTCAATTTATGGTTTAATTAGTAAAGCTGAATGTAATAGTTATCTAACGACATTACCTGAAGGTTCGTTTTTAATTCGTTTCTCTGATTCAAGTCCTGGTTCATTTGCAGTTGCATACGTTACAAACGATGAAAATGATCGTGTTAAACATTACCTCGTTAAACCTGATGATATTGGTGCAAATAAAAGTTTAGCTGATTTCCTTCGTTCACGTCATCAATTTAAAACATTGTATCAAGTTGATCCTTCAAAAAGATCCTTACATCCAAAAGTTAAAGATGTTGAATTTGAACAATATTATTCAAAAAGATTAATTACACAACAACAAACAAATCCAGGTTATGTTTCTTTATAATAGTAAAAATAAAACAGAAAAAAAACAAAACTACCGATCAAATTTACAAATACCAAACGTATCTATTTAAAAATATCAAACCAATAAAATTACAAATCAAATAAATAATAAATAATAAATAATTTGAAATTCAAATATAAATGTTGTTTTTTTTATTCTGTTTTTCTTCACAAAAAATTTTAATTTTAAATTTTTTTTTTACACACCCCAAATTATAAATGTATGTAAGATTGCACTTTATTAATAGATAGATTTACTAATGTTTTTGTTATGTAGATGTAATAATTTCTAAAGATAATAAATTTAATGAAAAGTAATCAACCGGATTTAATTGAAAGTATACATTAGTTTCGCCACCGAAATTAAAATTTGGAGATTCTAAATAATAATGTGATCTAATATCTCTATTAAATGATTTAGTTACTCTTGTTACAGTCCAACCTGATGGATTATCAGAAGTAGTTATACCATTAGCATGTGTTGTACCACTTAACCAAAATCTTTTTGGAGATAGAATAGTTCCAACATTTTGATGAATATTCAAAGCACCTTTTTTCACATATCCTATTAATAGTCTAATTTCATTTCTTCCATATTCTGGATCTAACCAATAAACCGGATCTGAAAAATAAATTCTAAATTTAACTTTCTTATTTGTATTTTTATCAAAGATAATATTTGTAAAAAAATTTGATCTACTTTGTCCGTATGGACCATAAGCCATAAGTGGTAATGTATCTAAACCTTCTTTACTTAAATCAAGTGTTTTATCAAGAAGAAATGTTTTTCCAAAAGAACCATCTGTAAAATGAAAACCAATCATACCAGTAACGAAATCACAAACTTGTCCATATGATTCATATGGTTTTGGATAATAATGACCACTTACTATTTCCTTACCCATAGTTAAAAAATCTATTATATTAATTGAATTTGTTATATTTATATTTACAGTTAAACTTGTATTATAAGGATCACTATTTGGAAGTGTATTACCTTTTAACATTAAAATTTTACTATTATATGTTACTAAATTTGAATATAATATACGTGATACAACTAAACTCCAATTTGGTAACCCTTTATATATTTTTGGACAATCTTTACTAACAACACCCTTTTTATCTGCGCCTGTTTCACATGTACTACCACTTGATTTATCAATTATTAAATTTGCAAAAATACTCGCTATATTATTCAATGCCTATATATATTAATATATATATTTATAAAATATTAGTATAATTAATAATATTACTAAATCTTTCTCTCTATTTGTACATTACAGAAAATGAATGTTCTTTTGTTTTATCTGCAAAAGTTATTATTTTTGAAGGTTTACCAGGTATACCCTCAACTAATTCTGTGCTTAACCCCATTGAAATTCCATTATAATGACCATCTCTTAACATTGATATATAATAAAATGAAGTTTCTAAATAAACTTTACCAACTCTGTGAATAATATCTGGTGCTGAAAATTCTCTAAGACTATCTTCAATTTTTGTTAAAAATAACCAATATACAACTGGTAAATTATCTTTTAATTGTGAATCTGCAACTTCATTTTTTCCAATTTGATAATTCCAAACTTCAATTAAATTTTTATAATTTAAAGAACTACCTCTAATATTTTCAAATTCCATTGCACAAGTTCTAATTATTGATTTAATAGTTGCTTTTTCAATTTCAGCATCTACATATTTAGTTGTATAACCTTTCATGTCATCTGCTAAATTATTCATTCTTTCTTCAAATACTTCTTTTCTAATAATAAATTAAAGATTAATATTTATATATATATATATATAGTGTTAATTGCTTTGTATTAACTTACGTAACATATTTTTCTGTACCTGGAAATAACTTTCCAAAAAATATTGAAAATACACTATCAACCATTGCACCAACTATATTATTATATTTGGTTTTAATATTTTATTTGTCAATATTCAAGTTTTGAATTATATTAATTAATATATATAATACATACCAACTGGAATTGAACAAATTGCACCACGAACCAATGTTAAATAATCTTGGTTTTTTAATTTCCAATTATCAGGAACTATTGAATTATAAGCTGTATACACTGGTATATATTCTGCAATATCTTCAAATGGAAATTCACCAGTATCTTTAGATAAATAATCACCTAATACAACATTGTTATTATTATTACTGTTTAATGTTAATAAAATTAAAATTAATAAAATTGATATTAGATGTATAATTTTCATTTTATTTTATAGAAATAAAATAATAATAATTTAATATTTATGATTATAATAACTATAATTTTTAAGAATGTATATTAAAAAAATAAAACAAAACCTTTAAACGTTTTTGTAAATTTTTGTTTTGTCGAAAAAAAAAAACTGTTGGAGCAAAATTATCAGTTTTTAATGTGGTTATATAATCAAATAAAACAGCTGAATATTTTAAATTGTACTTTTAGTTATTTTTTTTATAAATTGAAACAAAAAAATTTATATCTTAAAAAAACATGGGGTCACTTTTGTTTTTGGAATTAATAAAAAATAATTTAGTAAAATTGTTTTTACAGTTTCAATTGATATGATTTAGAATTATTAAAATTGGACGTAAAGTTATATAAGGAAAAATTTAGAATATGCCGTATAAAATTTTTGAAAAAAAAAAAAAAGTTGTTTTTTAGTTAAATAGATAGTTCAAAATAATTTTATTTAGGGTTGGTATGTTGTTAAAAATTTTGCATAAGAATGAGAAGCCAATATACTCTTATTTCCAATAAATGTTTGACATTTTATTTTTTTACTTTCTCTGTACAGAAAGTTGTTTTTTTTATTTGTATTTTAATACTATCATTTTTTATTAGGTTTTAGCAAAAAAAAAATTTTCTTCAAACTTTAGGAGGTTTCATAGTAAATTTTTTTAATTTTTTTTTTTCAATGATGTCCAACACAAAAACAACAGATAATAGTAATAAAGATAATGATACAGATAATAAAGATTTATTAGAATGGAACAAAAAGAAGAGAAAGAGGTCAAATGAAAATATGCATATCAATAATTATTATAGATACAATCCACCAAACTTTAAATTATTAGCAAATAAATACCCTTCATTTGATAAATTGTAAGTTATTGTAGTGATATTGTAAATTGTAGTGATGACACCATCATATACTAATATACACACACATCTTATTATAAATTACAGTATTATAAATAAAACAGAAAAGATATTTAATATTGATTGGAAAGATTCAAATGCAACTAAAGAATTAACAAGAGTATTGTTAGAACATGATTTTGGGTTAAAAATAGAACTACCTGATAATTATTTATGTCCAACACTTACATTAAGAATAAATTATTTGTATTGGATATCTGATCAATTAAAGAAATTAAATATTATAAATACAACTTCAACTTCTGGTACCAGAACAATAAAGGGAATTGATATGTAGGTACGATTTTAGATTTTACTATATTGTTTATTGATACAGACATATATTAATATCTCAAGTTGTTATTTACAGTGGTACAGGTACGTCATGTATATTTCCATTATTGGGTGTTAAATTATTTAATGATTGGTCATTTACAGCATTGGACATTAATGATAAAGTATTGGAATATGCTAAAAACAATATAGAAATTAATAATTTGGGTGATAGAATTACGTTATTTAAAAATGAAAATGATGATATACTTTTAAATTTGATAACAACAACAACAACAACAACAACAACAACACCAAATGATAAAGAACAACCACAACAGTTTGATTTCTGTTTATGTAATCCACCATTTTTCAGTGACCTTTCAGAGACAGGTTTAAATAATAAATCAGTATGTACAGGATCAAAAGATGAATTAGTTACAGAGGGTGGTGAATTGGAATTCATTTCAAAGATTATTAAAGAATCTTTTCAAATTGGTTCAAAAGTTAAACTGTACACAACAATGGTTGGTAGAAAAGTGAATTTAAATCAAATTTTAAATTTATTATTAAAACAATATCATTGTCCAAAATCAAATATATCAACTTCTGAATTAATTCAAGGTAATACAACTAGATGGGTTATATCATGGTATTTCGATAATAGTAGTAATAATAGTAACAATAATAATAAAACCACAACCAACAATAACAGTACATTTTTAACAAGATTGGAAAGAAGAAAATTATATAGAGAAGGTATTTCATTAACGTGTGTACATCAGCCAGACATTACAAAAGTTTTATTAGATTTAAAGATTGATATAGGTGAAACAACGAATAACTTAACTACAGAATATAATTGTATTTATTCACTAAATCAAGTTTTACCAGTTGAAAAAAAACAAGAAAAAGAAATACAATTTTCATTTGTGATTAAAGTTGATAAAGAAACAATTAATATTATGCCATTGGAAAGTACTGGAGAAAATAGAGAAACTATAAATTCAAATTTATATTATATATTAAAATTTTTAGAGAATGTCAAAAATAATATCATGCAATGATAACAAACACTGTAAATAAAAAAAAAAAAAATAAACACAAATTATAAAATTTTTTTTGGCTTTGCCCAAATCTCTATCTTTCTTAACAGATATTAACTTATTTAATTTTGATTTAAATTTATTTTTCAAAATAAAAATCATCTGATAATAAAAAAAATTATATATGACAGATTTTCCATATAAAATCCAAACAAAAAGTTTTTTTTTATTTTATTTTTTTAATTTCCCAAATTTTCCTTGGACATTGTTTATTGAAGGATATCAACGAAGATAAAGATACACAATACTCTGGGATTCGTTTAAAAACAATTACACTGAAAACAAAGAAGCAAAAAAATTAGCAAAGAATGTTGACTTTTATAAGGTATTGGAATTATGTGGTCTTATAAATGGTTACGAGAATATAAGCAGTGAAAAAGAAATTTTAAAAGTAAAAAAAGTATATGGTTTATTACCAACACCAGATACTGATTTTGAAAAGTATAAAAATTCAATGCTACGTATATGTCGTTATATGACAGATGATGAACTTTTCACATTTTAAAATCATTGAATAAACTTTTATTTTTTTTTTTTGTATGCAAAATTTTAAATAACATATAAATTTTTTTTGGGTTATTTCAAAATTTTAAATTTTTTTATTATCAAAATTTCAACTATGTCACACAGAGACAGAGAAAGAGATAGAAACTATAATAGAGATAACAGAGATAATAGAAGAGATGATGGTGGTGATGGTTATAAATACAGAGATAGAGAAAGGGGTTCAGATAGAAATAATAGAGATTTAGAAAGAGATAGAAGCTATGATCGAAATTACAGAGATAATAGAAGAGATGATGGTGGCGATGGTTATAAATATAGAGATAGAGATAGAGAAAGGGATTCAAATAGAAATAATAGGTACAATAATAACCAACATGAAGATAGAAAAAGGAATCACAACCATAATGAAAATATAAATAATGATAATGGTTACAATAGTAATAATAACAACCAAAAAAGAATAAGGTTGGAAGATAGTATACCGGATACACCAGAGAATAGAGAAGCAAGAGAATTTTTAAAAAATGCACCTCAAAATGGTTTGCATATGCCACTCGGTAAGGAAGTTAAAGTAATGCAATGTTGGAGATGTAAAGCATATGGTCACAGGTCATCTGAATGTCAAGTTTCAAACTCTACAAATGAATTTGAAAGATTAACAAGAGAAGATCCAATGTTTCAATATAGTAATACTAATAATAATAATAATAATAATAATAATAATAATAATAATAATAATAATAATAATAATAACAGCAATAATACAGCCACCACAACAATATTAACAACTAAAAAACAATCAAAATTAAAACAACTTCAAGACCTTTTAGCAAGAGCAGAAGAAACAGAAAGAATTAGAAAAGAGAAAAAAAAGAAAAGAAAAGAAAAGAAATTAAAAAAGAAAAAGAAAAAATATAGCAGTAGCGATGATGATAGTAGTAGTAGTAATAGCAGTAGCAATGACTCTAGTGATACAGATAGTAATAGCGAATAATCAAATAAATATGTACATATCTTTTATAAATCAAATTCATTTTGTTTGTTCAAATACAAACTAATTCATTCAATAGATGTAAATGCAAATTCATTTTTTAATTGAAAAATAAGTTTAATAAACAATGTCAGTTGATAATATCTTTTAGTGTGTTTGTTAGTTATTCTTCATCATTAAAATCAACATTGGAATCATGATAAAATTTTAAAAATTTTATTTAAAATATCTTTTGGTAGCAGTTGTAGTGGTGATATCATATAGCGATAGATATGATTCAAATAAGAAGGTCTCTTGAATTTGCATATTTGTCTTGTTTTCTATTTAGATCTTTTTAAAAAATCAAATAAACCCAGGTGATTCTGTCATAATAATTTTTTTTGTGTATGTTTAATAAAATTCATTGACATCTTCTTACACATTCATAAAATGTTTGTGTTGTTGTGATTATAATAATGCAATTAGTTTTTTCAGTAATAGTAGTGGTGTTTTTGTAAAGTCACCTTTTTTTTTTCGGCAAAGATACTTTTAAAAAATCCCACTTGGGATTTTTTTTTATAAAAATTTAAAATTATATTTTTTTTTTTATTATCAACAATATATATAACCCAAAAACACCCATATCAAATTTTTCCCGGTTGTGTCGTTGATCATAGTTACAATTAATGTCAATCATTGCCTTACAACATAAAATAGACACGCCCCGATAAAATTATAATAATTTTTTTTTTTTTTTTATTTTAGACGAATCGCATAATATATTGTCAAAGGTCGTATTTGAAAGATGAATCATTATAATTATTAATATTAATATTTATTCATATTTTACACACCCCCTCGTTGATAATAAATTGTAAAAAAAAATTGAAAAAAGGGAAAATCGCTAAATCCAATGAAAAAAAATAACTTTTCAAAAGAACATTACACCAAAATTAATGACTAATTAGTTTATTATTATAGAAACAATATAATCAACACACATAAATAATAATAATATGGCACAATTATTATCGTTTGGGGCTTGTAATACCACTATGGTTTAAAAATGAATCCCATTATTATTAAAAAAAAAAAAAAAAAAAAAAAAAATAATTATAAAATTATTTTTTTTTTTAAATTAAAAAAATTGGAAAAAAAAAATAAATTTTTATTTTTTTAAATATTTTTTTTTTTTTTTTTTTTTTTTTGTATAGAGTCACTATCACAATTATATTTTTTGTTTTTGAAAAATAAAAATAAAAATTAAATAAAAAAATAAAATAAAAAAATAAATACAACCTCACCACTCCTATTTTTTCATTTCAAATTTTATTAATTTATAAAATATATATTTATAAAAAAAATAATTATAATTATAAAAAACAATATATATATAGTTTATTTA
>JACAFY010013698.1:0-19808 GCA_015252635.1 Dictyostelium capitatum | reverse complement strand
ACTGCTAAATATATAATTAGCAGGATTAACAATGAATAGTAGATATTTTAGTCAAATTAGTGTACTAAAAAAAATTAGCAAAAAACAGTTTTCTAGTGAAGATTGTTCTGATAAATGTTGTTTTTCTAAACTTGTTTCTAAATTGTTTAAACAATCCAATGCAATTGCTTTAAAGTAATAATAAATTTCATTTTTATCATTTAATTTAATACATTGTTCTAGATTGTTTACCAGTTTGAAAATCACCCATTAACATATGAATTAAACTTTTTAAAAGTTTAAAGTCATATACAATCTCTTTATGTTGATTATGATCTTGAATTTCAACATCAATTTCACTGATTTTACTTGAATAACTTGATGCTAGTGAATTTAAAATATGTTGAATCCAATAAATTTAAACTAATAACATTATTAAATTTTTATCATTAGGACGTGCTTTTAATAATTCTTCAACCAAATCAATTGATGATTGGTGTAATTCCAATGGTAAATGAACAAACAATAATTCATAATTATATGCTAATGATTTAACAATTTCTAACCTTTAATTTAAATTTGTTTGTTGTAATACTGTTTCTTGAATTTTTGCAATTTTAGAATTTAAATCTAATCCACGATATCCTTAAAAAAATCTGCAGTCAACCAACTACCAAGTTTTTCTGTTTCGTGTGCTACTTTTAATTGATTTTTTAACATTTGTTGATATCCCATATTACATAAACCCCATTTTAAAAAATGATCCAATGATAACCCAGTTAATTTTCTTTTCAAGTTCAACCGTGTTTAGTGATTTTGATAATTCTGAAACAGACTTTTTATAAATATTTGGACATTTAGCATCCAATGGATTTAATTGAATATACTTGTTTACTTCTTTTAGAATATCTCTTGTCCCTGCTTTGTCACTAAATGAATCAACTTTAATTTTTAACTGACTGGCAAGTTGTAATAATTCTTCTGTAATTACATTTTTTTCATCATCTGTAATTAAATCAATCAACATTGCAGATTGAAGTACATCAAAACTTTTAAGAAAATCATCTTTTAAACTATGAATCTTTCCAACCTTTTGATATTCTTTTACCCATTTTTGGACGAAGTGAAATTGAACATTTTGCATTTTGTAATGCAGTTTCCAATAATGTGGTGAACTAGTTTTTGCAAGTTTATCACGTAATGTCAATTGACATGTTGATATATTTAAAAATAAAATTGATTTAATATAAAATGAAATTCCATTCATCTTATTTATATAATGAATGAAACGTCAGTGATAGTTTTAGATAGCAGATCAAGTAAATGTAAAGCAGGATTTGTAGGTGATGATTCACCGAGATCAGTTATACCAACATTAGTTGGATATGAAAGTAACTCAACTAATTGGTTTGTATGAGATGAAGCAAAATCAAATAGAAGTAATTTAACTTTTGTAAATCCAATTAAACATGGTATAGTTACAATTTGTGATGCAATGGAAAAGATATGGAGTTATACGTTTTATAATCAGTTATCAATTAAACCTGACCAATATTCTGTACTTATAACTGAACCACCTTTAAACCCAAAAACAAATCGTGAAAAAGCAATTGATATATTATTTAATTCATTTAATGTTAAATCTGTTTATGTTGCAATTCAAGCTATATTGTCATTATATTCATCTAGTAGAACTACTGGTATTGTTTTAGATTCAGGTGAAAACGTTCATTGGCAATTTATGATGGTTATACAATTCCACATAGTATATTTAGATTGGATACAGGTGGGAATGATATAACAAGTTTTCTATGAAATTATTAAATGAACGTAGTTATTTATTTACAACTACATTAGAACGTGATATAATTGAAAAAATAAAAGAAAATTTATGTTTGATTTCATTGGATTTTCAAAATGAAATGAATTCAACAACAAATGATTTAAAAGAATATAAATTACCAGATTGTACAAATATAACACTTGGTAAAGAATTATTTCATTGTAGTAAATTGTTATTTAAACCTTTATTAATTGATATTCAATCATCAGGTATTCACTAAATGATTTATAATTCAATTATGATGCGTAATATTGATTCAAGAAAGATTTATTATCAGGTGGTTCATCAATGTTTATTGGTTTATCTGATTGTTTGTCAATGGAATTGGAATCACTTGCTCCGAATATAATTATTAAAGTTTGGGAATTGGTGTAATAGATGTATTAGTGATGGTAGTAGGTACTTTTATCATTGAATCTTTTTAAATATTCTTGAATTAATATTATTTGAATATAATTGGAAACAAATTCTTTAGAATTCCAAAAAATAAACTAAAATTCTTTAAATTACGTTTTTTAATTCCTTCACAAAACCAATCGGTTAGGAGAATCGTATTGATTAATTTATTTAATATTTAAAAACATAAGATCTTAAAATTTATAAATATATTAAACAGAATAATAAGTAGAGGGTAAATTTTTAATGAGAATTGAATTTGGGTTCAATGCATGTTATGTATCTTATGTAATAATTCTACCAAATTACACCAACAACAATTAGAATTTGCTCTACTTGGTATGATTTGTTATTGTTTTCATCTTTGAATTAATATTGGTTTTATAAGTGATTATGGAGGTAATGATATTTATCAATAATGTAAACTACATGTAAAGAATGACCAATAACTATATCTGGTTTGTTTGCTGTTGGTATAGAATTTTTTGGGCATCATGAGTTGTTTATACATGGATTGGTTGTTTTGAATACTTGATCCATCTTTTATTATAAATGATTGGTTTTGAAATTAATGGGTGCTAATTTCAAATATTAATTTCAAATTATCTTGATTTATTATAGTTTGTTTATTATTTTTGTAATTCGTTTCATTATAAATTTTTAGTTAAACATTTAAGAATATTATCTTCCAATTATTAATTTAGTGCAGTCATCATATGTCAAACTCACTTTTCCAACTAAATCTTGTAAGGTTTCAACATCATTTAAATTTTTACTAAATGTAATTTTTAAATCTTGTAATGCTTTTGCTAATTCTCTCTTTCATATCAATTACAGGAACATTTGTTGTATTTGGTAAAGTTGTAGTTGGTACAGATGTATTTGTAGTTGGCACAGTGTATTTGGCAAAGTTGGTACAGATGTTGATTATTATTCAGTTCGTTGGTGTGTTGAAATTTAAAAGATTTAATTTTTAAACTAATAATTGCCAATTGTTCAGAATCACGTTTAAACTCTTCAGTATTATGGTTTTGAACATGTATATCTTTATGTTCAACTCAAGATTGGTGTGATCCGATATACGAACCACATTCACATCTGAAATTGGTAATTGTAATATTGTGACTAACACCCAGATCACAGTAACGTCCTTCAACCCCATCTTCAGTTGGTAAATTGCACTGTGGTGTTTTGTTAAATGGTATCTCTATTATCCTTTCTTTTAAATTCTGATTTGCAGTTGTGTTGGCACGTATGCATTTTATGTAATTAACAATAGACGCTAAATCAAATTTATTCTAACGTAATCTCATTTTTGACGCAATTTCAAAATCAAAATAAATAAAAAATTAGTTGTGAATCAATTTTTTTTTTTTTAAAAAAAAATTTTTTTTTTTTTTTTTTTTTTTTTTTTGTTTTATTAAAAAAAAAATTTCTCTTAAAACATTTTGGAAATGAGTCAAGCTACAAATAACACAAATGAAGATAGTGACGGTGAATCAAACCCATCACAAATAGATCATGCGATTGATAAAGTACTACTTTGGATTGATCAATACATTAAAGTTAGTGATCAAAAGAGTCGACGAACAATTAAAGAATTTAAAAATGTTTTATTATTTTTATTTTCTGTTCATAAAGGAAAAGAGGTACCTAAAGAAATAATAGACTTCTTGCAATCCAAACTAAATGAAAAATCATCTTTGTTACTCCAAGAAAGATCTAAATTAAAATCAATTTTGGATCAAATAAAGAATCACTCCCTTACTTCAACAACAACAACTACTACTACGACAACAACAACATCAACAATACCAACAACAATTACGGCAACAACAAGCCCAACAAAACCAAGAACACTTTCAGAATTTTTAATAACTCAATCTCGAAAATATAAAAGGGAAGGTTTATGCTATATGGACAATATTGATGAACATTATTCAATAACTAATGTAAAATAAAAATTAATAAACTAAAAGTAATATTTTTAACTACAAGTCAGTTCTCTTTATTTATTTGGTATAAGTACATTTATGGTATATCTTGATCAATAATTACAAGTAATGACATTATATTATTATAATGTACGCCACCATTTAAATGATTTATTACTGAAAAAAAATAAATAGAAAACACATGAATATTTATAATTTTAATATTAAAAATGATTTATTATTTGTTTATTTTCTAGATTTTAAACCAGATAATTTCTTTTTTAAAATTTGTGATGTTTTTTTGTTGTTACCTTTTTTGTTGTTATTTTTCATATTTGATTTTGCAGGTGTTTTTCTTTTTGATGATTTTTTAACATCATCACTATCGCTGTCATCATCATCAGATTCTTTACCTTGTTTTTTAACTTGAAATTCAGAAATATCTTCTTCTGAACCATCTAAACCAAAATCTGAATCATCTTCATCAACTTGATCTAAATCACCCATGTCGTCATCATCACTATCTTCATCACCTAATTCATCGTCTGAATCCATATTATCTGTAACTTTAATTGAAACTGTTTTCTTTTCACCATTTTCACTTTTAACTTTGTGAATATTTTTATCTAAATTATCCCATAATTCTTCATCTTCTTGATTTATTTCAATTGTTGGTATATCTTTAGAGAATAGACAACATGATAATCTTTGTTTTAAAAATATTTTATGTAACATTTTTCTATTATCTAAATTGTAAACTCTAAGGAATCTATCTAAACCAACTGTTGCCAATAATGGTAAAGTTGGATGAATTGCTATATCTCTAACACTACCTGTACTATCTTTAAAACTACCAACATGTTTTTGTGTTCTAATATCATAACAAAATACTTTACCAATTGAATCTGAAGCATAAAAGTAACTAAAAAGGTAAAAAAAAAAAAAAAATAGAATAATGTTAATATCAAATGATGACGATGATAATATTAATGACAATGAAGATAATATTAATACTTTACTGTTCTTTTTGTGATGTATATTGAACTGCTTGAATTGGATGTTTAGAGAAAGAGACATCCATGAATGAAGATCTATTTGTTTTTGATCTAAGATCATATGCTTTTAATTTGAAACCACTACCAACTACAATTTTATCATCACTCATATATTTGATATCATTGACTGAAACTGGTTCTTGAAGATTTAAAAAGTCATGTTTATATTTTGCAGTATATGTTTTTACTTGACGTTCTAAATCCCAAATTGTAAGATTAACATCTTTGCCACCCAATGCAAATTTATCTTTTGATTCATTCATTGCAAAACCCATAATATTTGATGAAACATTCAATGAAAATGATTGAGTGTTTACTGGTTCAGCAACTATATCAGCAACACCCTTTTTAGTTGCAGCTGCAGATTGTTTCTTTTTATTTAATGTTGGTAAATTCATTGCTGTTAATGAATTGGTAGTTGGTGATGTAAATGTTTTTATATCTACTAAACCACTTTCTAATGCAACCAATAATTTATCATTACTTAATGTATGAATTGCTTTAATTGATTGGTTGTAATTTAATTCACCAATTAATTGTTTTTCTTTTTGATTCCAATATTTTAAATTACCATTTGAATATCCATAAAATACATAATCTTCATTATTTTCATTATTTTCCCAACCATATGTCATTACATTTAAATCTAATTGTGTATTTAATGATCCATATAATCCAGTTGGTAATTTTTTATGAATATTATAAACTGTTTTGCAAATACAAATTAGAATTCACAATTAATTTTAGTAATTTGAATATATAAATAATAATATTTACTTTTATTTACACCACTTGAACAACCAACTAAAATATCCATTGTATTATAATTTATTTATATATTTATCACTGTTTTTCAATATTAAAAAAAAAACGAACGAAACTGAACAAAAAAAAAAAAACGAATAAAACTGAAAAAAAAAAAAAAATTTAAAAAAATTAAAATTTTTATTTTTTTGATATATTATTAATTAATTCTCAAAAAATGAAAAATTTAAATAAAGTATTAAATGATATGAAAATTATCAACTTTAAAAAATCAGATAATCAAGATGAAGAATATACAAATGAATGTTTAATGGAATTTAAAGATCAATTAGTTTATGAACATTTATTAAAATACTACAGTAAAAAACATATGGAATCCATTCAAAAATCGATGACAGAAACATTTCTATATACAACAATTCGTATAAATTCAAACAACACAAATAAACAATCATTAATTAATGACTTGGAAACCCATTTTAAAGAAAATGAAAAAATTGAAAATAATCGAGAAATTTTTTCAAATTTTAAATCATTTGATCAAATTATCAATTATTGTAATGATGGTGATAATGGTTGTGATGGTGGTGAAATTAAAGATCAAATTTCAAATGATACATTATTCATTAAAACAATTGGACCATTTACACCAAAGCCGATATATCATCAATTAATTGTAGATACAATTTGTGGTGAAGCAGTATTAAGAGGAAGTAATATATTTTCAGTTGGTGTATTAGGTACAAATAAATATATTAAAAAAGGTGATTTAGTATCTGTATTTGTAACATTGGAAAGAGGTGTATCAAAAGGTGAAATTATTGATGGTTGTTTTAAAGATAAATGTGCATTCATTGGTAATGGTATAAGTTTATTGGATAGAGATGATTATCATCAAACTAAAACTGGTATTGCAATTGAAATGACTGAAAGAATTTATATTGCACCACCTTTAAATTCTGTATTAGACGATAAAATGTTTCTTCAGCATTTACCTTCAATTTTTACAGTTTATCAATTACAACCGAAGTTAGGTGATAAAATACTTGATATGTGTGCTGCACCTGGTGGTAAAACAACATTAATTGCATCATTAATTCAACAACAAGAAAATACAAACAATAACAATAACAACAACAACAACAACAACAACAACAACAACAACAACAACAACAACAACAATTCAACTACAACAATTATTGCATTGGATAAAAATAAGTCAAAAGTTAATAAAATTCAACAATTATGTAAAAGATTATCATTGGATAAATATGTTAAATGTTTAACAAGGGATTCATCAAAATTAATGAAACAAGATCAATCAGATCCAATGGATAAATTAATATTTCAAGAGAATTCATTTGACAAAATCTTGTTAGATGGTCCATGTTCAGGGCTTGGTAGTAGACCAAGATTAATTGAAAATAGTAAATTAATAGATTTAAATAATGCAAGTGAATTTCAAAAAAGATTATTACAAGTTGCAATCGCATTATTAAAACCTGGTGGTACATTAGTATATTCAACATGTACAATTAATCCTGAAGAAAATGAATGTAATGTTGCATACGTATTAAACAATTATACAAATATGAAATTGGTTGAACAAATTCCTAAAATATCTCAATCAGGTTTACCAAATTGTGGGTTATCACCTGAAAATTGTAAATTAGTTTCAAGGTTTGATCCATCAGATTCAAATATAGGTACAATTGGTTTCTTTATTGCAAAGTTTAAAAAAGATAATTAATTAATTAAATAAATAAATTGTGTGGAGCCTTAAAAAAGGAAAAAAGAGAAAGAGAGTTTATTTATTATAATTTTGTTTTCTTGAATTTAACATTTGTCTTCTTGCAGTTTCTAAATCTTTTTCCAATTTTAAAATCTTCATTTGTTGTTCCAATTCTTTTACCTTTGAACCAGTGAAATTGAAATCTTGTTGTTCTTCTTCTTGTTGTTGTTCCTCAAAGATTGTTGCAGCTTTAGCAGCTGATACAAGATCTGATGTAGCAGAAGCAACAAGACGTGCAGCAGCACTCAATGATGAATGAGCAGATTGAGATTGATAATCATCACCAGATTTAGCACGTGAAGCAGATACAAGTAATGCAGTTGCAGCAGCTACAGCACGAGCAGTTGCAATTAATTCTTCTTCTTCAGCTTTACCTTGTGCAGATTTCATTGCAGCTTCAACAAGACGATGAGTTGCACCACCAACAGATTTTGCAGCAGATATTAAACCATTTGACCATGTTGGATCAGATTTGTAAAGTCCATTACCATTTTTAATTTGATCATCTCTTCTCTTTGATTGAGCAACAGCAGCAGCATGAACCAATTTAGAAACAGCTTTAGCAATCATACTTGATGCATCAACGATTGTAGCAGCAATTCCTTCAGCATCCAATTTACCACCTTTTGCTTTTGATTGTGGTCTTGCAGCTAATAAACGTGCAGTTGCTTCTTCAATTGATTTAGCGCATGCTACTAATTCATCTTCTGCAATTGCTTCAAGATCTTCTAATACATTATCATCATCTTCAACAATATTTTGACCACCTGGTAATTGTTTGGAAATTGATATAATTGAATGAACACGCTCAGCAATAGTACGAGTTGCATCTGGAATTGATGATGATCCATTTTTATCTTGATCTTTAACTGATTGTAACAATGCAAGAATATCACCAGTAGTTTGTTTAACGGTGTCCAATACTTTTGATTTAAGTTGTTCATCAGTCAATGTTGAAACAACACCTTTTGAATTTGAAATAAATGATTGAACATTTGAAACTAATGATTGTGATGATTTAACGAGATCATCTTGTGATGCAGTGTATGAAGTAACAATTTCAATGGATGATTTAGCCAAATCTCTAGCTGATTGAGCAAATACTTCAGCATTTGCATCTTTATTGGAGAGTACAGTTTCTGGTTTTTCATGGAATGCTGTAACTTGAACAATTGATTTCTCCAATTCTTTAATACCTTTACCAGCATCAGAAATTGCAGTGTAAACTGAGGTAAGGAATTGACCAACTGCTTCTGCAACAGCCTCAGCAGATTTACCAAGTGAACGGAATGCAGTTGCATCTTTTTTAAATCTTTGTGCATCTTTTGTTGCTAATACCATTTGTTGAGATGAAATTGATAATGCTTTACTTGCAGAGAGAATATCTTGTTGTGATGTTGTATCAGCTAATACCGATGCAATATCTTTTGCAGTTTTAACTAAAGCACTAACAGTATTTGCAACTTTAGTAGTAGCAGAACCTAAATGTTCTTGAGTACCTTTACTTGAACCAACCAATTGTGAACCAGCAACAATTAATAATTTTGCTTGAGTAATTGTATCTTTTTGTAAATTCTTTAAATGTTGTTGTTTTGCAACTTCATTCATTGTATTTGCAGATGATTGATCATTTTCCAATTGACCAGCAGCAGCAAACAATGAATAACCATCAAGATCAGAAATAACTTTACGAATACAATCAATTGCAGCATCAGATAAGATTTCACCGATTGCACCTTGTTTCAATGATTGAAGGAAACGTGTAATACCTTCATTTGTTGAACGATAACAATCATTAACTTTTGCTTGTGATCCATTTGCTTTATCGGTTGAATTGATTTTAATGTTATTAATGATATCACCAGTTGATACAATTACTTGACGTGAATTTGTAATGATTGAATCACGTATTTTTTGATCACTAGTTGTTGCAAGAATTGCAGTACAAACATTTGCAATATCTGAAATATAATTTGCAATATCTTTTGAAATGGTTGAAATGGAAACAAGATTATTACTATCAGTTGCAACCACAGTTTTCAATGACATTGATAAATTTTTAGTTAAATTTGAAATTTCTTCCTTGTATTCTTGATAACCTTTACTTTCAATACCATTGAGAATTGTTGCTTGTTCTTTAGTTGATGTTTGAACAACTGATTTACGAATACGATCAATTGATTCATCAAGTTCTTTATAAAGATTAACACCACTTGAAATTTGAACAACCAATTTATTCATTGCTTCTGATGCATCTGAACAACGAGTTACAATTGCTTGATATGTTTCTTTCGATGGATTTGATGATGCATTCAAAGATGCTTGACATAGTTTCAAAATTGAATCACCAACATTTTTAGCTTCGTTTACCAAATCATTTTGAGCATCTGAATCTGGTGCAGTTGAAATTGCAGGTTTTGTTGCATTTACTAATTGAGGTGTAATGAATGATAATGCTTTTGCAGTGATACCAATTGCTTCTGGTGATTGTCTTGATGCTTTAAGTAAATCATTGATACCACTACCAATTGATTTAGTGATTTCAACCATTCTTTCTTGTGCTTCAACCATTGATAAACCTTCTCTGTTATTGTTACCAGATACATCAAATGAACCAACAGCAACTGATAAAGCCATACCAGATAAATCTGAAATGGAACGTTGTGCAATTTCAATTGCTTCTTCACAAAAGTTTACACCTGGCATCATTGATGATGTTACTTTAATGATATCACGAAGTGAATTTGTCATTGAAATTGCATTTTCTGAAAGGATAGATGATAATTCAATATCTTTTGGTTTCATTGAACATGATGATGCTGAAATGATCAATTGTGATGATGCAGTCGAAACTGAACGAGCAGTTGAAAGTAAACGATCAAAATCAGCAATACCAATACCACGTTCACTTGCTGGAATAGATGAAGTAATTAATAAATGAGCAGTTGCACTTTCTAAATCTTTTAATGATTGTGAAATCATTGCATTTGCACCTGGTTCTTTTGATGTCACAGATCTAACTGCACGTGCAAGACTACTTGTAGCATGTGCTAATTGTTGAGTTGATTTAACAATTGATTCACGTACTTGTAATTGTTGTTCATCAGCTTCATTGAATTGACCTGCTCTTTCACGAGTAATACCCAATAATTGTGATGTACATGATGCAATTGTACGTGCATTATTAATTACATGAGTTACATCTTGTTGATTTGATGCAAGTAATGATGTTGCATCTAAAATGGATTTAGCTGGTAATAATATATCTGGTGATGATGTTGAAATGGAACAAAATACAACTTGTTTAGCATTTTCAATCATTGCAGTAACTGCTTCTGCAGCATCTGTTGAATTTGTACCAACCAATTCTGAATTGTTCTTTGAACTTACAATGTTTGATGTGATTGTACCAAGTTTCTTTGATGCTTCAGTTATACGAAGTAATGATTGTTGGTGATACATTTCGAGTGTTGCTGTTGTTTGAGTACCACTTGTATCAGGGAATATTGTTTGATCTAATAAACGAGTTGCTTCAATGATACGATCAACTGCTTCATCACATAATGTATTATTTGATGATCCACCCAATGAACGTGCAACTTTTACTAAATGATCTTCAACTTGTTTACTACTTGTAACTAAATTTTGATCGTAAATTGGATCTTTGTAATTTGCAATTCTAGCTTTTGAGAAATCCAATAAACCAATGATTTGATTACCAAGTGCAACAGTTGATTGTAAAATTGAATGACGAGCAACATCATTTTCTTGTAATACAATTGCATTACTAGCATGACTAACCAATGTTGATAATGCTGATGCTGTAATTTTTGCAGATGCACCAAGACCTTTTAAATTTCTAGCACGTGACATTGCAACAACTTGAAGAATTGCAGCATTTAATGCTTTTGATGATGATGTAATTTCTTCATTGTAATATGATAATTCTTCAGTTGGTTGAGATGTAATTGATTCAACTGAACCCAATTTCAATGATAATAAATTTGTGATATCAGTTGATGCTTCATCCAATTCTTTACAATCAACATTTACAGTTGAACCGACGAGTGCAGCAGTTGAAACAGATACATCACTTGATGCAGCATCCAATAACAATTCTGATGCAGCATCATTTGGATTGGTTGCAACTGATCTTGATGCACGAATTAATTGTTCCATATCATTCATCAATTGTTTAGTTATACCCATTAATTTCTTTTGTACTTGTTTACCAGTTGTAGCACAAATTAATGTTTTTGCTGAAATAGCAACAGAAGTTGCAGAGTCAGTAGCATTCTTTACAAGTTCACCTAATCTCGATGGATTAACACGAATTTCCGATAATAATTCACTGTTTACATTATTTAAATCTTTAATTGCAACCATGAGTAATTCAGCAGCACCTTCTCTTGTTGTACCAGAAACAGTATCAAGGAAACCACCAGTAATTGCAATTTCAGTTGTTTCTAAATCAGCAATTGTTGAATCAAATGCTTCCAATGCTTCTTCAATTTCAATATGACCACAAATCTTTTTATATGCTTCACCTGCTTTCATTAATTTTTGAACAGATTGAGCAGCAGCATCAGATGCAAATATTAATTTTTGTTTTTGATTTGGATCAGTTATTTTTGTAGCTAAACGTTTACTTGTTGAAACAAGATTCATTGGTGCTAATGATTGTTTTTGTGAAAGACCTAGTAATTCCATTTGAGTTGATTCAGATTTTGGATCCAATACAACTTTTTTAATACCAACCATTAATTTTGAAAGTGATTCACTAACTTCTTTTGCACCTTTAAGTAATGACATACCATTAATTTCTGGTAAATATTGTGATGAAGTACGTGAAACTGAAATTAATGAACTAACTTGTGCAATCATTTCTTTTGAATAGTCACGTAATGAAGTAATGCATGCAATTTTACCTGCATCACTAGACATATTTTGAGTTAAGAATTGTAAATGACCAGCAGTTTCCATTATTTGAACAGAGTATGATTCTTGATCTGGATTTTTAATGTATGAACGACAATGATTTGAAAGTGATGCAACAGATTCGAAAACAGCATTTGTTGAATTGAATAAACGTTGTTGTGATGATGTATCAGCACGTGATGCAACTGCTTTAGTACATGAAATTAAACGATTTGCATGACCTGCTACAATTTTATAACTTTCCATAACTGTATCTGGGTTCTTTAAATTTGTTCTCATTACCATGATTGCATTTGTAAGATCATTTGCAACATTTGCAAATTCTTCTGTTAAATTTGTACCTGCTAATACTTCACCTGCACCAAGTTCAACACCATTTGATGAAATTGAAATTTTATATTCTTTTTCAGAACAATCCATTGCATAAGTAATGAGATTAACAGATTCAATTATATCAGATACTCTTGCTTGAAGAAGATTGTAATCAGATTCTGGAATATCACCACTTTTAAATGCAGTTAACAATGTATTACTATGTGTTAATGCTGATGATGTCAATGTTGAAATTTGTTTACGTGATTCTGGATGACATGAAGTTGATGCAAGATTTTCAGTGGTTGATAATAATTCATCACTTGCTAATAAAGTTGATTTAATTGTTTGTTGAATTTGGCCAAGTAACAATTCATCATCAACTAAATCAATTTTACTATTACCAACTGCCAACATATCAGCAATTGCTGCTGAAATATTTTTAGCACATTCAATTAATAAATGAGATGATGATTCTGTAACATATTCATTATCACATGCTGCCATCATTAATGTTGCCAATGATGAAACATTGAATATTTCAGATTGAGCTGATGTACGTGACTTTTCATCGATTTTATCACCTTGAATAGATGAACCAATTGCCAATAATCTTGCCATCGATTCAGATAATTTTGTAGCAACACCAATGATTTCATCGGAAAAACTAGCCATATCAGGAAAGTAACATGCATTTTTAGCAGCCATACCAACAGTTGATAATTCTGCCATAATAATTTGTGCACGTTTAGTTATTGCTTGTTGAAATGCTGCAACACCACCAGTTGCTGGTGGATTATTCATATCATTGAATAAACCAGTTGCTGCATTTGCCATTGCAGAAGTATGAGAAATCAATTGATGTTTAAATTGTTGTGGTGTTAATGTTGTAAATGAACGTGTAAATGATTGTGGTGTTTGACCACTTGATGATCTAAAACCACCCAATTCACCAATTAATAAATCAGTTGCTCTCAATGCACTTTTTAAATCTGTAATTGGAATTTGTTGTGATGGTGATAATTGATTTGCACCACCATCTCTTCCACCATATCCCATAAATGATGAAGATGATGCAACTGTACCTTTCTTTATTGCCATAACTTCTTCAACACCAACTGAACTTTCATCTTTTTCAATGAATTTACTTGAATCTTTTCTAGCTTTCATAATGATTTCAATGTAACCTGAAATCAATTGTGAAATTTGTTCTGGATTTGGTGTATGTAATACCAAATATTCAGTTTCATGATCACCAAAATCCAATGTAAAACTCTTGTCTGTTGCTGCCCATCTTTTAATATGTTTTAATGGATGTGTCATTATAACTTCTTTGGTTTCACTTAACATCAATAACATTTGTTCTCTTGTAATACCCAATACATGATCAACCATTTTCTTTTTACCATATTCTCTCATCTTAACTTCAAATGATGTCATACCATATGTTTTCAATGATCTACACAATTGTACATATCTATACTTTGCATTAACTTCACTCATTGATACTAATTTCTTATGTTCTTTGAAAATATCTTTTTCTACATTTTTTGATTTTAACCATTGAGTTGGTAAATATTCTTTTAATCTGTATGGGTAGTAATGCTAATATTAGTAACCTGTAGGTATAACCATTTGAAAAATGTAAATTGTTTATATATATGTACATACGCTAAGAAACCAGAAACATGTTTAGTTGGATTATAATCACCACAAGATACTTGACATTGAAGTGCAGCTAAAGCTAAACATTCTTCACGTTGAGTTGGATATTTACCTTCAACGATACCATCTCTACATTGAACAAAAAGAAGATGAAGTTGTACTGGATCATTTCTATCGATATTTGCATCATTGAAAAAAAACTTTTTCATGAGTACAGTAATATCATTTTCACTAATACCTTGTTCAGATAAAATTTGAGTAGTATTTAACCAAGCACCAGCAGCATTCATTAAAGAATATTCTTCAGGATTTTTAATACCCATTTTCTTACAAATATGATTAACGATTTCTGATACATTTGTACTTTCATCAATTAATTGAGTTTTAATTGTGCCATCAAGTAATTTAAATTTTTGTGCTCTATGTTTTTTTTTATAATCTAATTGAACATCTGAATTGATATCATAAAATGCTAATGTTTTTTCCATTGATAACCATCTTGCTTGTTGTTTACCTTCAATAGTTGGTTGATATAAACCATGATCTGGTCCACCTTCATTGGTTTTTTCAAAAATATGTGTACAACATTCTTGAATACACATATCTGGTGCAAATCTTAATGTTTTGATGGTATTGGTACCACAAATATTAATTTTTAATGAAATTGACATTTTGTTTGTTGTTGTTGTTGTTGTTTTTTTTTAATAATATTACAATAATTATTTTTCAAAAAAAATAAATAAAAAAAAAAAAAGAAGTAATTATAATATATATTTATATAAATAAAAGTAATATACAATGTGATAGTAATAACAGTATAACTGCAATAACTGACAAAAATAATTAAAAAAAAAAATTAAAAAATCCAACAAACTTTTTTTTTTTTAATTTTTTTTTAAGATTCGCATTATCGGCAATTTAACCATGTGTGCGTTTTTTAGATTTTGGATTATAAAGAGATATTTTTTTATTAATAATATTAATTAAAATCATTATATTTATGATACCCAATATTGGAAATTAGTGAATCCATCAGATTCATTTTCTTTAATTTTAAAATAATTTGGAGTAAGACATATATTTTCAACTTTTTTAAATTTTGATGATGAATTTAATGGGTGTGTTTTATTATTATTTTTCCAATTTTGAAAATGATGTAATAATGGACAAACCCAATCATGAGTTCTTGGTAAAAATGGAAAATTGATTTCTTTATGCCAATTTGAGATGATGGTTGAATCATTTAGCCAATTAAAATATTTTAAATATTCATTATCATTTTGATCAAGGTATAATAAATAATCAGTTAATTGTTTTGATGAATTAAAATTACCAACATAGATATACGAATTTTTAGGAAGATATTTTAAATTATTTGGATGCATCATAATTATAGGAACTGACCATGAATTTAATACATGTATTGATTTCTCTGTTATGTAATCAATGCAATTTGCTCTTTCAAATGATAAATAAAATTTATATTTTGAAATAATATTCTTTTTTTCTGTGTATGGATCAGATGAAAATCTACTTGATGATTTATTCATATTATTTAAACATTTACCGTATGAATCAATTTCAATATATTTCATCATTTCTTTAATGTATTCCATACGATTTGAAAAATTATTTGCTTTACAACTTGAACAAAACCAACTTGCTAATGGATTACCTTTAACTTTATTTTTAAATACATTTTCTTTTATATGTTCAAATGGTTTATTTCGTTTGAAATCATCTAATCCATCATAATGTGATACTCTAATATCAGAATCTGATTCATAGCCAATTGTCCAATTAAACTTTTCTAAACATTGTTTAAACCTTGAACAGTATCTTAAAGAAGGTGGTTCAATTGCATGTAATAATCTTGGTATTGAATGAGATGGTAGTGACCGTGGTAGTGTTTTTTTATTGAAATCTTGTATTAAATCATAATAGAATTCTAAATCTACAATTTGATCTTTGTATACCTTTTTGAAAATAATACTAACATTATTACCTTCTATATCAATACAATGTTTAATATCATTTATAAGTTGATATTTACTTTCATAATATGTATTCATTTGTTGAAATAAGTATACTTTTTGATTGATGTTTATTGATCTTGAATTCTTAAAATCAACTTCATTAGAGTAAACTTTATAATTTGATAATTTATTTATTATATTTTTATTTAACAATAAAAAAAACAATATAATCACTATTAAAATGATTAATTTCTTATTATTACTATTATTTAAACATACATATCTTTTAATACTACTACTATTATTATTGTTATTATTATTCATAGTGTGTTTGTTGTTATAATAAAAAAAAAAAAAAAAAACGTTCAGTGAAACTATTAATAGTATTGATGGAGCAGTATTTTTTATTATTTATTTTATAAATATTTAGTTGCTTCTCTATATGATAATTTTGAAAGTTGTGATTTATGTAATTCGATGAATTTTGATATATTTGATTTATGTGTTGTTTTTGAAGCTTGACGCAATGACCATCCTATTGCTTTTTTAATGAAAAATTCATCTTCATTAATAGTTTTTAAAATGAATGAGTATAATAAATCAATATCAATTTCATCCTTTTTATATAGTAATTGAAATATTAAACAAATTCTACGATTCCAAAATGATGATTGATCATTTATCCATTTTTCAGTGTATTCACTAATTAAATCTGGAAATAATAAAAAATGTACACCAATTAGTTGTGTTGATATTTTATCTATTGTATCCCAAAATGGCTCTATAGCAATCATCGATTCATACAATTTAATTTTATCAGATTGAATGATCTTTTGTTTTCTTTCTTTCTTTATTGAGAGAATAGCCATTTCAATGGCAACATACTTGAATTCCCGTTCAGGAAGTTTATAAACTTGTAATATTTCATTATCTGTAAATAATTCAATATTTTCTTTACCAAACGATTTCAACAATTCTTTTCTTTCAGGTTGTTTGATACCAATAAACTGAAATTGTGATCTCATATATCTACTTTGTTCTTCAGAAATTTTAAAATTTCTAGATGCTCTAAATAACTTTATTAATTCTTTTACCTGGTCATATAAATTTACTTAATTAGAATATATAGTAGCTTCTTGTACAAAGATGATTTGTTAAAAATTAATATTGATATTACGTGTTTACTGTGGTCATTCATTTTTTTTTTGGTGTGTTTTATTTAATTTTTTTTTTTTTAAAAATTTTTTATGCGTATATGATTTGTTTTAAATTCTAGTAAATTATAAATTATCTAGAAATAGAGATAGTATTAAGATATTTATAGTTTTTTTATTAATTGTTTAGATTTTTTTTTTTTTTTTTTAAATGTTGAGATTATTGTTTATGTTATTTTAGTTGTTTGCCAACTTTTTTAATATGTATGTATTGTTTTGTGTGTTTAATTATCGTCGTCGCTGTCTAACAAATTGAAAATATTATTTGCTGTTGCTTTGGCAACTGGTGCAGCAGTTTCTTTAACTTGTTCTTTTTGTTGTTGTTGTCTTCCACCAACTGATTTCCAACCATCTTCATTTTCTTTTTTACCTTGGTATTTTCCAAATGGTTTTTTATTATTGTCGTATTTGTTATCACCTTGTTGATAATTTTTATTGAAACCTCCTTTCATTTGACCTGGTCTATATTTATCGTTTTGTTGTGGTTGAACTTGGCCTTGTTGTTGTTGTTGTTGATTTTGTTGTGGTTGTGCTTGTTGTTGTTGTTGTTGTTGAACTTGTTGTTGTTGTGGTTGTTGTTGTTGTGGTTGTTGTTGTTGTTGTTGTGATTGTACTTTAGTTGTATCAATTGGAGTAGCATTACCAAATGGATTAACTTTGGTAGTTGTTTGTGGTTGATATGGTGTTTGATTTTGACCATCATTTGAATTTGATGATGATGAATTTGACCAACTTGGTGCTGCTTGTTTTCCTAAAGAAGAGGAGGAAGAGGAAAAAGGTAATAAAATGATTAATGATCTGTTGTAACCTGTATTATTAATAGAAATCTTTTTATATACTCTAATATTTACTTTGATAATTAACAACTGTTAAAGTAATACCTTGAGATAATTCAACATTACCACCCAATTTGATTGCTTTTGAATAATTTTCAGAATCTTTTAATTGTACTATAGTTTCTTTTGGTGAAAATGTAACTTCAATGAATTCAATTGATTGTGATTGAAGGAAATCTTGGAACACTTCTTTGTTTGTTGTTGATTCATCATAACCAGTGAATAAAAGTTCGTTTCTCTTATAGTTTGCAGAATTATTACGATATCCTTGTTGATTGTTGTTGTTATAATTATTGTAGCCTTGTTGTTGTTGTTGACCACCTTGTTGGTTGTTATTGTTATATCTGTTATTTTGATATCCACCTTGTTGCATTTTGTTATTATTGTATCCACCTTGTTGTTGTTGACCACCTTGTTGATTGTTATTGTTATATCTATTTTGTTGATAACCACCTTGTTGATTGTTGTTGTTGTTGTTGTTATTGTTATATCTGTTATTTTGGTATCCGCCATTTTGTTGATTGTTGTTGTTGTTGTTATATCTGTTATTTTGATATCCACCATTTTGTTGATTGTTGTTATTGTTGTTGTATCTGTTATTTTGATATCCGCCATTTTGTTGATGATTACCATGATATTGTTGTTGTTGATTTTGTTGTTGTTGATTTTGTTGTTGTTGTTGTTGTTGTTGTTGTTGTTCATTACCATGTTGTTCACCTTGATTTTCATTATGATGTTCTTGTTGACGAGATTGTTGTTCTTCTTGTTCTTGTTGTTTTGATTGGTTTTGTTGTTGTTGTTCAACGACTGGTTCCATTTCCTTTTTGATTTCATTCTCCATCTCCTCTTCTTCTGTAAGTGCTGCCCAATTCATTTTGTTTAAGTATATATAGTTCCCTCTTTCCTTTAATGGTGCGTGGTAAGTGTATAGATTCTTTTAAAAAAAATAATAATCTTATAATAACAAAAATTGAAATTTTAATATTTTTTTTATTTTTTTTTTTTATTTTTTTTTTTTTTTTTAATACTATGAGCAAATTTTTTAAAAAAAAAAATTAAAAAAAATTAAAAAAAAAAAAAAAAAAAAAAAAGATATTTTTTTT
>JACAFY010013688.1:0-19818 GCA_015252635.1 Dictyostelium capitatum | reverse complement strand
AAAAAAAAATTTTTTTATTTTAATTAAAATTTGTAAAAATTTTTTTTTTTTTTTTTTTTTTTTTTTTTTAAAATTTTTTTTTTTTTTTTTTTTTTTTTTTGTTTTTTTAAATTAATTTTTTTTTTTCAAAACTTTGTCGACAAATCTATAAAACATAACAGATCCCAGTAATTTTTTTTGGTATTAATTTGGATGTTACAACATCACTATGCAAAATCAAAAAAGTTTTTTTTTTTAATTTTTTATTTAATTAATTTTTTAGTTTTGTGATGGAATAAGGATGTGTGTTATTAATCTTCGTCATCTCTTAAAATTGAATGTGCTTGATTAATTTGTGACATTGATTTTTTTGCATGATAATCACCGAGAAGTGATGTGATTGAATGTTTTTGTTTTTGAGATTTTGAAACTCTTGGACCATTTGCCATTGAACGATCTTGTTCCAATGTTCTTTTTCTTAAATCTAATATTCTCTGGCTACTGTTTTCTTGAATGATTGTTGATTGATTAATTTCAAATACTTTTGCATTTGAGTATTCTTGAAATTGTTGTTGCCCTTGATTACTTGCAGGATTAAATTTGAATTGTTGTTGAATTTGATTTTGTTGTTCATTTTGTTGATGTCTCCAATAATCATTGATTTGTTCTTGTGTCCATACTTGTTCTTGTTGTTGTTGTGGTTGTTGTTCTTGTTCTTCATCACTATCTATAAATACTGGTTGACCATCATCTTCATCCTCTTCCTCTTCATTATTAATATATGAGGAATAGTCCATTTCTTCATCTTGATTTTTATTATTATTATTATTATTATTATTATTATTACTACTACTACCACCACTGTTACTATTTGAAGAAGGTTGAAATGAAAATGAAATACCGTCATTATCTTCCTCTTCATCCATTTCATCTTTTTCAACCTGTTTTATTGAAGTAGTAGTTGTTGTTGTTGTATTGATATTTGTAGTTGTTGGAATTGCTGTATTTGAATATGTATTTGTTGTTGTTGTTGAAATTGCTGTCCTTTTATACTTTGGTAAATTCTTTAACATTTTCTTTCTTAATGAGCCAGGTATCATTGAATTACTAATTATCTTTTTAGTATGTTCAGTTTCTTTATCTAAAATTTGTTCTACTTTTTCAATGATATTTGTTTGTTTATTACTATCGGTGTTATTATTATTATCATTATTATTTACAGGTGTTTGTGGTGTAGTAATTGTTTTAGGTAATTGACTTTTAGGAGTTGGAAGCATTGAAAATAGTGAATGTGAGGTAGTTGGTTTGTTTTTTAGATCAGGATTTCGAAATTCATTGTGATCATCACCTTTGTTGTTTTTTTTATTTACACTATTATTATCTTCATCATCATCATCGTTACTTCTAAAAAAGTTAAAATCACTACTAAGTTTATCTTTATTTGTAGTAGCAGGTTGTTGTGGTCTCTTTTGATTTAATTTATTATTTAAACCAAGTGTAACTGTTTTTTGTTGTTGTTGTAGTTGTTGTTGTTGTGATTTTTGTTGTACTATTGGTGTTGGTTTAGTTGTATTTACTTCATTATCTGATTCATCACTATCACTACCATCATATGCAACAAGCGAATTCATAATTTAATTTGAAAAAAATAAAATTTAAATTTTTTAATAATAAAAAAAAAAAAAAATCATTTTTTTTTTTTTTAAAATTTTTTTTTTCAATTTAATTTCGCAACCAAACAAAAACTACAGATAATTAAATTATCAAATATATATATACAAACAAGAATGAATAATTTACGTGTTAGAGAAGATTTAGAATATGATGAAATGATGGATGAAGAAACATTAATGGATAATATGAATGAACAAGGTAAAACTTTAGTTCACACCGATTTCTTTAATAGTATGTATTACCCCTCCTCCTTCATCTGTATTGCAATATTTGCAAATACAAAACATACTACAGTTATAATATAATGTATTATTATATATTATTTTGCAATATTATTTGTAGTGATAATAGTAATACAAATTCTAACTTTTTTCCTTAATTTTTTTGTATGTAGACTTTGAAGATGATTTCGATGATGATGAAGACCTCACATTCACAACCACAAATGTAAACAATAATAACAATAACAACAATAACAATAATAACAACAACAACTACAAGAAACCAGAATCACAAAAGTAAACAACAAACAACTTGTATTGTAAATATTATTATTATTATTAAAGGAAAAAAAGTGAAATATAGAAACAACATCAATATCACAAAGCAGTATTATAGATAAATATATATTAAATAAATAAATCAATATAAAGAATCTATTTATATTACATAAATAATTCTATGTGTCTTTTTTCTCATTTTGTTTATTTCAAAGGTAGACCAATACAACTCAAACTTTCATTTTATCTAAAGTTTGCAGTTACAATTAGTTTTCTCATTTCAAATTAAAAAGAAAAAAAGTAACAATAACTGCTAGTTTGGATAAAATAATTATTTGTTTTGAATATTGGTCTACAACTTTGAATTTCTATAAATAGTGTTTCCTTGCACATATTAAAAATTTTTTTATATTTTTTTTTTTTTTTTTTTTTTTTTTATTTTTTTTATAATAAAATTTTTTTTTTTTTTTTTTTTTTTTTTTTTTACATCAAAAAAAAAATGCGAAAATGTTTTTTTACCATATAATTTTATATGTAAGCAATGCGAAAATATTTTGTATGTAAAAAAATCTTTTTTTTTTTTTTTTTACTTGATTTTTTTTTTTTTTGCGCACAAGTAAACAGACGAAGCAATTCGTCCAAAAAAAAAGTTGACGATGTTTTTCGTCCAAAAAAAAAGTGAATGTTGTTTTTCGTCCATTTTTTTATATGGTGTGTATTAATTTATAAGATAAATTTTTTAAAATGGATAATAAAAAAAGAAAAGTTGATGAATTGATCAATAAAGACAATGATATGTGTGACACTAGTGATGATGATGTTAACAAATCACTAGATGCAATAATTCACGGAGTGTCAGATTCACCCGAAACCAATTACTTGTCATCAATTCTATACAGATCAAGAGCCCAATCAGAGTTCACAAAACATAAAAATGTTTATAGATTAAAAATTGTAATACATGCATCAGATGATCACCTAATAGAGGTCAAAAACAATTATACAGAAACTCAAAAAATTTTAGATCAATATATTAAAGTAGTGGATCGTAAAAACCATCAAATGGTACAATCAATACAAGAAAACCACACCAATAACTACAATTTACTAAAGAACTTGATTAGTAAAATGGCATTAAAGAAAAAAGAAAGTAAAAATTATTTAAGAGAGATATTCATAAAGGCAATAGTGGCAAAAAAAACGAAATCAAAAAGAAAGAATGGGGAAGAAGAATCAGAGTTTTCATTTTTATTACAACTTTCATCATTTCATGCAAACACAATTATCCAAATATTACTGGATTATAATTTAACAAAGAGGTTTATAATGGAGATGGATTCTATTAAGGGATTGGGAACAAATGGATACACTGGTACACTTTCATCAGGTCAAATTACATTAAGAGCATTCATGGAAGAATGTCCAATTGAATATGAAGTGTTTAAAAAAAATCCATTGACATATAAAGCAATATTGCTACAAATTGTACACGCTTCGTTATTTGTTGGGGAGATAATGAACAAAACAAAGTTGGATAATCATTTTGGTAATTATGTATTGGACTTTCAAGATCGTTGTGAGCTTTTATCAGTTGCATTTAATCACCAAAGTATTGTTCCATATCGTTGTACGGTTGTTATCAAAAATTTACCCAGATTAACTAATATTGACTGGGAAAAAACATCCTTTTTGGCAAATAGTGATACGATATCACCAGTGTTTCCCTTTTTTTCAAGTACACCAGATCTATTTTCAAAAATATTTCGCAAGTTCAACAAATTTTACAATTTTAAAGTTGATTCAAATCTTCAAGGTACATTATCATTTTACAGTATTGCAAATGCACAAATAGTAGGTACACAAACAATAAATAACAAATATTCAATCAGTGTCGTTAATCATGGGTTCGAGATCAAAGATTTGGGAAGTCTCAGACACACGTTAACATTAAAGAATTCAAACCCTGAAAATTATAAATATTATTCATTTATAGAAGATTGTTTTGATACAGATGAATTGGTTGTTGAAAATATACTTAGTATGAGTGAAATGCTTTCATTTAAAACGAACAACAACGCAACTAACACCAACTCAAACAATAATTGTATTTCAGGAGCCAACATACCACCATTTTTTAAAGATTTGGTATTCCAAGAAAGAATTGATAGTTCGCCAATGTTCTTTATATTTAAACACGGTCATATTGAACCAAAACAAAAGAGATGGCCAAAGGAATTTGATAAAAGGTTCCAAGATGTTGTGTATAATAATGCAGACATTACATTCAAAAGAAGTGTCAAACCATTAAAATTACTTTGTTTTTTTATAAAGAATTCCTATTCATATTATAAAGATACTATATTAGGACACTTGCAGGAAAAATTGGATGTATATCAAGTTGATGGAATGTGTATCAAGGATGGAGTAATTCAAGATCCAAGCGTAAACTCGTTTTTAAAAGAAAAAATGTTTTTATTTAAAGCAAATGATATAATTGATCTCACACAAAAAATTGGTGGTACTGAAATTAGTAATATCCCAACTGGTATTAACGCGATCTCATTGGATTCAATACAACCTATTTCTGTTCCCATATCTACTACAACCACTACAACCACAACTCCTGCAACTACAATTACTGCAACTGCTAATATTGAACCATACTTGGATGGGCAGACTGGTGCTAGAAATTATTTTGAACCTGGTAACTTTAAAGATATATTTGGGCTTATTTATGACGATCTCTCAGCAATACTTTATGTGAATAAATCCTTCAAATTTTCGAGGTTAGGTTTGTTTGCGAACATCTTAATCAAAAAAGGTACAATCATAACAGCATATTACAAAGAAAGAGCACTTGATTATAACTACATGGACCTTTTAAATACATCCAAGCCTGAACCCATTCAATTCTTTGGTATTGGTACCATGGCAAACATGAGCAGTGACCACCACAATGCCAGTATTATTGATAAAAACCATATAGTTGATCCACTTACTAAAACGCTTGTAAAGTATTTAAATATTAATTTTCAACCAAGATTCTACCTAATTTCAACAGAAGATATCCCTGCCAATAAGGAAATAATAATAATAAACCAATAATAATAAATTAAATAAACAAATTAGTAATTATAAATAATGTTTAAATAATAAATTCATGAATTGTGGAATTCACATATTTTTATCATTGAAAAAGTAAAAATTGTAGAATTTACAAATTTATATTGTTAAAAAAGTAAAAATTGCAGAATTCACAAATTTATTTTATTCAAAAAGTAAAAATTGTGGAATTCACAAATTTATAATACTATAAATTTATCAATATTAATTCGTCCTTTTATATTTAAATAAATCTATGTATTAAAGTGAATCTTTTTAATTTATTATAAATTTATGAATTTAAATTGATCTTTTTATTTTTAAATAAATCTATGAATTTAAATGGTTTTTTTTATTTTTTTCAAAATTTATGCATCCTTGGATTCACGCTTTTTTTTTTTAAAAAAAAAAAATAAATTTGAATTTTTTTTTTTATATTCAAACAAACAACACACACAATGGATCAAGAAACACATAACATTAATTTTAATAATATAAGTAAGGAGTTAAAAGATGTATTAATAAATTATTGGGATGATGAAGATGATAAAAAACTAAAAAGATTTTTAAAACCTATATATGGATGTATATATGATAGAAGTACAAGAAAGCATTCATTGTCGAGAAAATCATTTATAAATTCAACAATAAAAAGATTTATATCTAATATCTATGTTAATTATGATGTCAGAGATGTTGATGGTGAAAAAGTATTATATAATAAAATAAGAGGTACGTTAGTTACAAATTAAAAAATAACATTTCATTCTACTAACTAACAGTTAATAACATTAGATTTAAAGGTTTATATTGGTCCAATAAGTAGAAAATATCACTTTTACTCTTTTAAAAGGCATCCAAACACTACCATCATTACACCCGAACCACATTCACATCTTTCAATTGGTGAAATGGTAAAAAATATTCAACGTGAAGGCTATTATATTACACGTACTGATATATACAATGCATTTCAAGGTTGTGTAATGTGTATTGCTCGTAGAAGAAAGGATTATGTACGTAAAGGTGATGACAAAGTAACAAATGAAACTCAAGAGGACATGGGCGAAGATGATATTATGGAGGAGGATGAAGAGGATGAAGATGATGATGAAGAGGAGGAAGAAGAGGTATTAGCTCCAAGAAACTCCAGAAGAGTTTCTAAATCTACCACTCCTGTTGTGCCTGTGAAACCTGTGAAACCTGCTGGAAAGAAACATGCGCAATCAAAACCTGCTGCAACCCCAACTAAATTACTTGGTAGACACCCAAAAGGTATTAGTACTAGTGATATAGCATCAATGTCAAAAACAATGGGTAACAGAAGAAAGCAAACAATTCAAAAATAAATAAATAATTCAAAATAAAAGCTAAATAAATAATTAATTTGAAATAAAAAAATGTGTGTTTATTATTTCAAAATAAAAAAGAATAGGATTATTATTTTGAAATAAAAAATGTGTGGAAAAATGAGAACGCTCCTGTTATTATTCCGAATATTAACTGCTATTCCGAATATTTTATAGAGTGATAAACATGCCCAATTAACGGGAACGTGCTCAATTAACGGGAATGCGCATAAATTAATATGAATAAAATGAGAACGTTCCTATTAATATAAAATAAAGTGAGATTAATGCCACATTAAATTTATATTAATATAAAATTAAATTGATGTTAATATGAAATAAATTATATTAATATAAAATAAATTATATTAATATAAAATAATGTTAATATAAAATTAATGTATATTAAAAAATATTAATATTAATTATATAGTATTACTATTATCATATTTTTAAAAACATATGTAGTTATACATATGTTTTGTTTAAATGGTATTCCTATGTGTACTATTATTTAACTATCATATATAATGTTTTTAGTATAATGATATTTTTTTAATCTATCTTTAATCGCAATATACTTACGATATTCATCTAGTCGTTTACTTCCATTTACGCCCAAATCAACGGCATTAAAAATCATATCAAGTTTACCATAACCTATTCCTTTGAAGCTCATCTCAATCATAAACTCAATGCTATTTCTATTCATATTTTTATATTTTCTTATTTGTTTATTTATTTAATATACTCATATAAAATAAACTTTATATCAATTTTTAAATTGTTCATTTTTTTGACATTTTTTGCCATGTAATACACAAAACCAAAAAAAAACAATAAGGTCCTAAACCCTTTGGACCAATATTTTTTAAATAAAACTTGATGTGTTATTGTATAACTTTTAATAGTGAATCCATATATATCATTTACGTTTAACAAAAAAAAGAAAAAAAAAAAAAAAAGATAACAATTAAAATAAAAAATTAATATGAGAATTTACAATTATGGATTGCAGAATTAAAAAAAATTATTTATTTATTTATTTTTTTAATATATAAAACGAACACATATACTATGATTCATAATACAATCTTATATCGAATAGCAACATAGGTGTTACTGCAACTATAAAAATAATAAAAAAATTGATGCAATGTTCCTATTATGTCTACGATTTCACCAAAAAAAACAATATGCTGACCCTAAATAACCATGATATGATTCAATACGAATTACACCTATATTACTTGATTCCCAATACAATCACCTACAAGTTGATAACACAGACGTAGTTGCAACCCTATATTTAAAAAAAATTGATGCTATATATTCTCATCGTATCTATAATTTCACCAAAAAAAACCTTTCGCTGACCCTAAATAACCATGATATGATCCAATAAAAAATACACCTATATTACATGATTCCAATCACAATCACCTATCTATTCACCACACACACATAGTTATATCTTTCTAATTTTTTTTTTTTGATCCAATATATTCCTGTTATGTACATGATTTCACCAAAAAATACTTTTCGCCAACCCTAAATATCCATGCTATAATCCAATACGAAATGTACCTATATCATATGATACATAATCCAATGATCTATCTATTAACCACATGTGTGCTTTTAAAACTCTAACCTATTTTTTTTTTTTCTTTTTTTTCTGACTGTATCCCATCACACATATAAATTTTATCCCAATACCTTGATCATGAGCAAAAAAAAATAACGCTATATTATCTGATTCATATTTAAGTCTATATTTATTTCCTACATGCATATTCTTATAACTCCGAATTATACATATTATTTCTATTTGTTCTATTATCTGTAAATTATCACTACCCAATACCTTCCAACACCTATAAAAAACCATGGTGCGCTGTTTTTTAGATGCACATATATTATCATATTCATAAACCAATATTCTATCGAATTTCACCACTTGAGTATCATAAATTTAAAAAATAATAACTTTACATCATTATTTGTATTCTTTTTTGCATGTTTGTTATAATAAAAATGATTTTTTTTTTTTTTTTTTTTTTTTTTAAAAAAAAAAAAAAAAAAAAAAATTTTTTTTTTTTTTTTTTTTTTTTCATTAATGGGGAAAAAATGATAGTATGGTAAGTAATTATTAAAAATAATAGTAGTTTTTACTTGTTCAGTGAAATTTTAAAATAACACAGACACACTAAGTAAAGAGCCTTAGTTTCTCAAAAAACTTCTTTGGTTTTCAGATTAATAATTTTTTGCGTGATATTAAAATTTAAAGATTTTTATTATAATTTGTTTGTAGTTTTTTTTTGTGTGTTTCCCATTTATGTATACTAATCACATATTAAATTATTATATTATCATTTGATTAATCAGTATATCGATTTAAGTGTAAAATGAATTTATGATATTTAAAAAAATAATAACCTTTAATAATAGTTTAAAAAACAGAACGGGTAAGAGGTGTAGTTATTACTAATAAAAAAATTGAAAGAAGATCAAATATCAATATCAATCAAATTTGGAAATCGGAAGGTTAATTAAGACTACCACAAAACATTAATAATCTGTGATTTAAATAGACTTTTATTTAATATTGTATTTCAATTACAAATATATTGTATTATTACCACAACACGAAATAAATTAAAAACAAATCAATCACCCCTTCTATTAATTTATTAATTAATTAAATTAAAATAATTTAAAATTATAAAGTTGATATTCGTACAAAAAAAAAAAAAAATAGCTTGTTATTAGTTTTGTGTATTATAATAATAAGTTTTTAAATATATATATATATATTATACATAAATAAAAATACAATACTTTTCTTTAATAATAAAAAATATTAAAAATATTAAAAAAAAAAAAAAATAAAATCAATTTTGGTTTTGGATTAACAAGTTTACAATTTTTTTTTTTTTTTTTTTAAAAATATAATTTTTTTTACGCAAGTAATAAAAAAAAAAAAAATTTTTAAAAAAAAAAATTTAAATTTTTTTTTTATTTTTTTTTTTTTGATTTTTTTTTATTTTGTCGCGAAACATACAAATAAATTTTTCAGTCAAAAACTAAATTTTTTTTTTTTTTAATTAAATTCAGTATCTGGTTCCCCTCTTTTTTTTAAATTCCAGTTTTTACATTTTCAACACCAATAAAACACGCACACGATCGATTATATTATATATTTTCATTTGTTTATTTTTGTTTGTATAGTAATATAAATAATATTTTGTTTTTTTTTAATAATAATATAATAATAATAAAAGAGAAAAGAAATAGAAATATAGTGTATATATATTCAAGTAGTGGTGTGTTCAATAAAGTTTAATAGTTATACAACAACATAATAATACATATATATATATATAATATCAAATAATGAATAACGGTAATCCATATGGATATGGTAATATATACTCATCAATGCCATTACCGTTACCTGGTGAATCAATGCCAAATATGATGACACAATTACATAATAATTCACCATTAGCAAGTATGATCACTCCATTGGGTAACATGTTACAACAACAACAAGGTAATGGTGGTAGTAATGTTAATAATGGTGGTACAACATTAATTAATAGTACAAATAATCCATCTGCAACTTCAAATTCATCATCTTCAGTACAACCAACAACACCACCAAATGGTAGCGCACCTGCTACCCCAAATACATTGGGTAAAACTGATGGACCAGGTTTAATGAATTATCAAAGAGAGAAATATGGTTCAGCGTTATTCCTTAAAAATGATGAAGGTTTTTACACTTGTTTTTTCGTTGGTTGTGGAAAACAATTACAAGCAAATTTCAGTCGTCATATTTCACGTCACGAACAAGATGGCGATGAATTGGACAGAACTAAAGTAAAGCATGTAAATTCACCTCCAATACCATTAACACCTGGTGGTTCAAATGCAAACATTGCAAATGCGATTAGTCCAATATTAATTAGTAGTAATAGTAAACAAGCACAACAACAACAGGTTAGTCCAATAATGACTAGTGGTACTATATCAACTCCATTGAAACAACAACAACAACAACAACAACAAATTACAACACCGTTACATCAACAACATGCAAATTTCACTCATATGCAATCACAACAACAATTACAATTACAAATTCAACAAATGCAACAAAATGCACAACAAGCACATCAAGCTGCTGCTCAACAAGTAGCATCACAACAAGCTCAACATCAAGCACAACAATTATTTGCATTACAACAATTACATCAACAACAACAAGCACAACAAGCAGCAGCAGCGGCAGTTCAACAACAAGCAGCAGCAATGCAAGCACAACAACAACTATTACAACAACAACAACAACAACAACAGCAACAACAAGCATTACAACAACAACAACAACAACAACTACAACAACAACAGCAACAACAACTACAACAACAACAACAAACACCTGTTAAATCAACACCAACACGTGCAGCAGCAGCTGCTGCTCAACAAGCAGCATCAGTTGTTCAACAAGCAATTACAGCAGAACCACCCCCATTAGAACAAAAACCAGGTGTAACTTATCAAGCATGTCAACATCCTTCACATACTCAATGGTGGAATACCAATTCAATATTACCATTATCTGAATTTTATCCACGTGCAAGTAAATGTAAAAAATGTTATATTAAACAACAACAAGATTCAAGACGTCAACGTACAATCAACCCATTAGGTGGAGGTTTTAATTCACTTGGTAGTTTAATGGATGATCATCCAATACTTACAAGTGGTACCTTTGCTGGATTATCTGGTTTAACCAGTGGTAATAATAGTGTATCATCCACTCCAATAAAACAACCTCAATCGATGATGGGAAATATTACACCAATGAAATCAGCAATTATGAATCCAATGTATGGAACACCACAACAACAACAACCATTCCTTCCACCATTTGGTACACCTCAACCACCACAATTCTCACAACAAGCATTAATGCAAGCACAACAACAACATCACCAACAACTTCAATTACAACAACTTCAATTACAACAATTACAACAAGCTGCAGCTCAAAATAACAATGGATTATTACCACCATTACTTGGATTACCAACTACAACAATGAATGAAGATGGTACAATTAGAGAATTAACAGTGGAAGAAATACAAATGAGACAACAACAACTAATTCAATTTCAAATTCAACAAGCACAAATTGCACAACAACAAAAATGGGCAAAACAAGTATTCCGTCCAAAAGTTAAATCATATCAACCATTGTTAAATGAAATAATGTTGAATCAATTCAGACATATTCTATCTGGATTGATTAAAGATACAAGATCACGAGCTTTTAGAGAACCAATTGACACAAAGGCAACACCTGGTTATAAAGATGTAATTAGTAGTCCAATGGATTTAGGTACAATCGATAAAAAGTTGAATACAATTGATCCAACAAAAAGATACAGAGAATACACTACAGTTGATTCAGATATTAAATTGGTATTTTCAAATGCAATGAAATTCAATAAGGAACAATCTGAAACCTATGAATTGGCAAATGAATTGGATAAAGAATATCAAGATTCATATGAATGTATTCTTGAAGAATCTGATATCGAAGCTCATTATAAATCTGAAATTGTAAATTTAGTATGTGACAGTTGTAAACAACCACCAATTCCATACCCACCAATTATTCAACCATTACCGCAACCTATGTTTGATGTAAATGGTAATCCAACAAATGATCCAACACAACTTCAACGTGGACCATTAGATTTAACACCTGTTCCAATGGTAATTTGTCAAGGTAGTTGTCTTAGATCATTTCATTTACATTGTTTAGGATTCCCATGTACTCGTGAAGCATCAGCTGTACCATTTATATGTAGAGAGTGTCAACTTGGTAAACCAATATTACATTTTGATCCAGATACAGAACAATACTTTTACTTTTATTTTGATGGTCTTGTTTCAACAGAAGATGGTATTGAAAATGAATCATTGGATCAAGTAATGTTAATCGATGAAATTGATAACGGCACAAAACAAGGTCAAATCATATCGGAAATTGGTATACTCAAACCTGAAGAAAAGATTGAAATTAGAAAATCCGAAGAATCATTAAGAAATAAAGATTACGTTTATGATCCTTATTGGTGTATGTGGAGATGTAAATCTAAAATTGTTGCTGATAAAAGAGAAGAAAGACAAAAACCAATTTTTAAAAAAAAGAAAGAATCATCAAATGATGGTAGTTTAACTTCACCATTAACTTCACCTTCATCTTCAAAAGTATCAAAAAGAAAAACTTCATCACCACCAACTCCTACAAATATCACGACTGCTCCATTAACACCAAAAAGAAGATAAATTAAAAATATAAAGATTTAATATTAAATAAACCTACAGTCTATTTTTAAAAAAAAAAAAAAAACTAATTTTAAGGGGTTTTATGTTTTGTTTATATATTTATTTAAGGGTTTCTTTTTACATGTATAGATTAATTATTACTATTACTTTTTTATTGTTGTTTATTATTATTATTATTATTATTACTATATATTACTATTACTACTATTATTATTAACACTACTATTTAAACTATTATTTCCATTATTTATATCACTATCGCTATTACTATTATTTCCATTATTTTTTTGTGAATGTAAATTTGGTGTTGATTGTGATGGTCTCATTTTTAAAATTATATTTGATGTTGATGCTTCTCTATTTCTTACATAATCTTTCATTGATGAAATTGCTGAATCCAATGATTTAAGTTCTTTATCTGCATATTGATTTTCCTATAAAAAATGAATGTATTAATATTTATATATGTGTGTTTGAACCCAATTTATAAAAATATACATACAGCTAACCAAGGATGTTTAATACATTGTGATGCACTCCATCTTTCAGCTGGATTTATAATTAATAATTGAGTAATGAAATCTTTTGCTAAATCTGTAATACCACTCCATTCGGGTTCAGGGAAATCATATTCCAAATCTAATATCTTTTGAAATAATTCGTGATGAGTATCTGCGTAAAATGGTGCAAATCCACATAATAATATATAAGTTATAACACCAATACTCCACATATCAACTGATGTATCATATGGTTTACATTCTAAAATTTCTGGGGCTAAAAAAAAAAGTAATTGAAAAAGGTGAAAAGTTGAGTTAGTCATCTTTGTGTGTTGGTTGTTTGTGTATGCGTATGTATTTGTGTATTGTTTGTTTGTTTGTTTGGGATTATCTAATTGTTATTACATACCAACATAATCAGGAGTACCACATGCAGTTTTTAATTCTTCACCACCTTCAAATATTTTACTTAGACCAAAATCTGCAATTCTAACGATTTCTTCTTTTTCATCATCGGCAGAACATAATAAATTTTCAGGTTTTAAATCACGATGACATACTCCATGTTGATGCATATATTCAACTGCTGATACTATTTGTCTAACTAAATTACTTGCATCCTTTTCTGAATATTGTCCTTTTTCTACAATTTTATCAAATAATTCACCACCTCGAATTCTATATAATGGGTGTTAATGGTGAGTATATATGTAATGTGTGTATTTGTGTGGTAATAATATGTAGTAGTGAAATAGAGGTTGTGTTATGTACATACAATTCTAATACTAAATAAAGATAATCATTTGAATCAAATACTTCAATCAATTGTATAATATTTTTGTGTTTTAACTTTTTCATGATTTCAATTTCTCGTGTAAATCTTTTCATATCTGCTTCACTAACATGTTGTTTTGAAATTGCTTTAACTGCAACTTGATCACCTGTTTCTTTATGTGTACTCTTTCTCACAATTGAAAATGCTCCTCTACCAATTTCTGGTCCAAATTCATAGAAATCTTCAATTTTGTCATTATTATCTTTCTTTCTACCTCCAATCCTTTTAAATAATTTTAACATTTTTTATATATGTATATATGTGTCTGTATGTGTGTATATGTATAATTTGAATATTCGTGTGTTTTTATAATATTTATGTTTTTATTTATATTACAATGGGATTATATATGGTGGGTGTGTTTATTTTTATAACTGCGGGTATGTTGTTTTTTTTTTTTTTTTTTTTTTTTTATTTAAAAAAAAAATTTTTTTTTTTTTTTTTTTTTTTTTTTTTTTTTTTTTTTTTTTTTTAAATTTTTGATACCAATCATATTAGAATATTTCTAACACTATCACAATTGATGTTTTGTTATTATATTAGAAATCTTATGTTATAGGATTTTTTCTGATACAATCAAATTTTTGAGTATATTAGAATTATTCTGATTTCAGAAATCTCATTCTACCCGATTTACTTAAAGCAACAATATAACCATTCAATGTTTATGGTTTTCTATTATTTGTTTTTTTACAAAATTTTATAAATACGATATTCTAATCTAGATTTCAACAATTTTAAAAATAATTTATAAATAAAAAACAATTGTATGTATTAAATATAGGATATACATGGTTGGTATTTTTTAGCTTTGCCGTGAATAATATTAAAATAGAAATGACACGGTTTATTTATTTTTTTTAAAAAAAAATAACATTTTTACATGTCCTTACCGTTGCTATCGTTGTTTTGTTTTGTTATCGTCGATATCGTTGAAATTTTACAATTGTTATCGTCCAAACATTTTTTTGAGCTTTGCTGTGATGTAAGAATTTTTCCAATTAAATCAGAAATATTGTTCCATTATAAAATTTATGAGAGCGTAAAACTAATATGAATAAATATAAATTATTTTATTTAATTTGGATTTTAATTAATTAGATAGACTTGATAATGATGACCTATATAACAATTTTAATTTAGTAAAGATAAATAAACTTGATAATTCTGAACATACACAACAATTTGATGATACTGAACCTATACTACAATTCGATAATGCTGAACACATACAACAATTTGATAATGCTGAACCTATACTACAATTTGATAATTCAGAACCTACATAATAATTTGATGATGCTGAACCTATATAACAATTTGATAATGCTGAACCTATACAATAATTTGATAATTCAGAACCTACATAATAATTTGATGATGCTAAACCTATACTACAATTTGATGATGCTGAACCTATACAACAACTTGATGATGCTGAACCTATACAACAATTTGATGATGCTGAACCTAAACAATACTTTTTAATATATACAATTATTTTTATTTTAAAAATTTCAATAGAAATAAAATAATTTCCATTGTAAAATTTTTTTTTAAAAGTCTATTATTATATCCTCATTGTTATTTGTTTGTTTGTTTGTTTTTTTTATAAGAGTTTTATTTTGTATGAGATTTTTTTCCGCTGTAATATAAATTTTTTTCTTGTGTATCGCATTTGAAAAAAAATAATAAACTGGGTGTGTCTTATTATTATTAGGCAGGGAACAGGAAGAAAAGTCAAATGCAGAGGTTCACACCCTATAACACAGTGTCTACTGACCCACACTTGTTTTTCTCCCATCGAATGAATAAACCCTATCAAAAAAATACTGACAGCCCATAGCCTAAATGACAAAAAAAAAAAAAAAAATAAAGTTATGGGAGTTTGGACAAAAAAAAAAACAATAAAAAATTACACTTTTTATAACAAGATAGTTTTAATTTGTAGGTGATTTTTCTATAAATTCTAAATTCTAAATTCTTACACAACAGTTAATATAATTTTTATTAATAATTAATTTTTTTTTTTTTTCTATCAAAAAATAAAAAAAGTGTCTCATTAATATTTTAACAGCCAACCACACCCAATAGTTATTATATTAATGTGTTATTCATTTGTTTATGAAAATAATTCGGGAATATTCGATAACATTTATATTATTGATTGTTGTTTTATACTTCACCATCAAAACCAAATCGTAGAGCAGGTTTAGCAGTTGTTATAACTGGTGGGGATAGTGGTAATGGTGGTGATAAAGAAAAATCTGATGAGCAGTTTATGTAAATAGTTTACCAAAAACAAGAAGAACAACAAAGAATATATATTTACTTCAAAAGAGGCATTTACAAGATGCTGGTATAATAGAAAACCACCTGGTAAATCAAAAGCTGTATTATCAACAAATAATAAAGCAACACCATCTGTTATAGACACACAATAAGGGTTGCAGTTACATCAGTAGGTACTACAAATAAAAATTTAAATTTAGTTGTGTGGATCTTGATTCAATGCTTCAATTGTTGGTTGGAATTTACCAATTTTGTATGATAATTTTACTGGTGCAAATAGTGCAAATGATGGTAATAAAATAAACAATACAACGACAACAACAATAACAGCAATAATAAATAGTGAAGAAAGTTTAAATAATAATAATTTGGATGATAAAATGGAATTTAAATCTTTACATAATTTAGATGGTGGTCGAAATTCATTCAATTATTTTTCATTTTTGAATCTTTAATCTTTATCTTTTGAACTAAAAATCTTCTAAAAAAACCCAATCTGGATACTTGCACTTCAAATAGTAAATACTTTAAATAATAATAATCAATCAATATTCAATTTCAATAATAATAATAATATTGAAAATAATAAGAAATTACAATCACCACTTCTGATAGTATTAAATGATATTGTACCAACAATATAAATAGCAACAATAATATAACATCTGATGAAGAAGACGATGAAACTACACAAATAATAAATAATATAAATCAATATTTAGTTTTAATATTTGTCTCATTTATTTAATTTTAAAAAATTTAAAACAATTTTATTTAATTTAATTTTGGAAAAAGGTAAAAATATTTAGTAATGAGTCATTCCTCCTCTTGCTCTTATTATTTCTCTCATTCTATTTGGCAAACTTTCATATAGATGATCAATTACTTCTTTTTTTATTCTATTGAAAACATCAACAACAACATCGTAAATAGGTCTCGGATTTTATATTAGTTTAATGTTTAACTGTTTAATTGTTTAATTGTTTTTATAAATGATTTAATTAATTGTATTATTAAATAAGTTATTATTAAAAGAATTTAAGAGGTTGTTGAAGTTCTTTCTCTTTTATATCATTATTTGGGAAAGTTTTAATTGTTTTTTCAAGTTGAGGATAATCAAATACAGTTTTATAATCTAATGCTCTCCATAATATCTTTACCATTAGGTGTGAAATTGTCTTAATTTCATTCTCCATTCTATAATTTCTTTGATTTTTATATTTGAAGATGGTAACTACAAATGATATGCTTTCTAAACCTTCAGTTTCCTGTAATGTTTGTATAAAAAAATTGGTATACAGTGAGAAATAATTAATAATATAATTAATAATATAAATAATCAAGTTACTTATAAAGAATATTCATTAAACAATTCAAGATAAACAGATTTTGATAATAAAAATAAAAGTATTGATAATTTATTATCTTGATCACAAACGATATTTGAAAGTTTATCAATTTCATTAATCATGTAATTTGAATGATTAATGGTTTCATAATGATTTGATATTTCAGATCTTTTAATTTGATGTTTAAAACCATTATTAACGAATCTACATGATATTATAGTTTCTGGACATGTATATGTGTTATGATATGATGAATCATTTCTTTTAAATGTTTCATTACTTTTTAAACAGGATATAATAACTTTTGGACAAACCGAATAATGAATTTTACTTTCTGTTTTAATTAATATACCTGATTTACTCAATTACATTCTCTATTTAAATGATTATCCAATTGATGTGGTCTAATGATTTCTTTACATCCTTTACTGATAAAATTTATTAATTTGTATTTACAATCATTTAAATATGAATCTAATATACTGATTTTAAAAGTTTCATTACATCCATTTGTTTCATCTTTTATTACTGGATTTAAATTATCACGATCATCAATATAATTACCATGTTTTAATGAATATGGACAATTGATAACTTAATTTGAAATTAAATTTTCAACCAATCTATTTCTTGATAAATCATTAATTGATGATATTGGTATTCTACATTGCATACATGTATTACTCTTTGATAATGATTTAATCCAACATTCTTTACAATTCCAATGACCCTATATTACATAAAATATAATTTAATATTATGTTCATTAAAGATAAACAATTAACAATGTAATGATGATAACACAATACCTCTTTACATTGTAATACCTCGTTTTTATAAACCATTTCAAAACAAATTGAACATGTTAATTCTTCATCTTGAATATTATCTTTTATTAAATCATTAATCATATATTTAAATTCATATTTTATTACTTCCATATCTTTATAATTATTATTTACTGTATGAAATTAATGTTTTGCAAAAAATAAAAATAAATGTGTTTGAATTTAAATTTTGTGTGGTAGAGAAAAAAAAATGTGTGTGGATTTAAAAGGTTTTATGAATAAGTGTGTGAGTTTTTTAAAAGGTTTGGTTGTAAAATTATACTGTGAAGGTTTAGTTTTGTTTATTTTATTTACAGGTGTTTTTTTTATGTTGTGGATATTATTATTGTTGGTGTTGTTGTTGTTTATAGGCATAAATTTGATTTAATTAAATATTTTGACCTAAATGAACTAATTCTATGTGTAATTGATAATTGTATTATAATGGATTTACGATAATAATGATTTGAAAGTATTTCTTTAATTTCATTTTTTTCTCTTGAGGGTATATCTATGAAATATTCAACTTCTTCTTCTTTTTCCTCCTCCTCCTCTTCTTTTTCTTCTTCAATACTTTCATCTATTTCCTCATCTTGTTGTTGTTCTTGTAATTCTTCATCTTCCTCTACTTCTTCAACTTGTTCAACAATAGCTATATCACTATTATTTTCATTTTCATCCATTATATCATCCTGTATATTATTACTATTGTCTGTACAATATTGACTTAGTTTCAGTTTTTTAGTTTCTGGGTTGTTGTTGTTGTCTGAATCTGAATCGTCATTTATTATATTTTCATTAAAATTGGTATTATTATTGTTGTCATTGTTATTATTTAAATTATCATTGTCGTCTATAAAGCTATTATTATTATTATTTTTATTATCATCCATGGTTTATAGTAATTTATTTTTATTAAATTTCAAACGTTTCAAATAAAACTGACAATTTTTTGAAAAAATTAAAAAAAAAAAAAAATAATAAATATATAAAAAAAAATATATGGAAATTTAAATAAAAAAAAAAAATATTTTAAAAAAAATAA
>JACAFY010013677.1:0-19827 GCA_015252635.1 Dictyostelium capitatum | reverse complement strand
AACTTTTTTGGTCATGATATTAAATTTGAAAATCTTTTAAATCATAATTGATAAAATTCTTTAACACCCAATATACCGCCACCAATAATATTATTTACATCTTGTTCATTCGATTGTTGTTGTTGTTGTGATTTAATCTTGTTAAATATATATTTATACCAATGTTGATCTGATTGATAACTTGATTGATTTAATATAATTAATGGTTGATTTCTTTTTAATTTATCAAATAATAAATTGATATAACCATTTGCTATCATCCAATTAACTTTTATAATACCATCATATGAATGAAACCTATCATCACTACTGAAATTTGAAGTGATTTTCTTAAAGAGTACTTTGTTTTTAAATACTTTCCAAAATAATAATTCACCATTTGAAATATCTTTAATTTGTAAATCATTCAATTTACTACTAAATACAAATTTAACTGATTCTTCATCTGTTGGTGGTTTAATGATATTATTCTTTTCTCTTTTCTCTTTAAATTCTTTAATGTATTTGTTAATTCTTTCAACTACTTCAATCTTTCTACCACTTTGTCTTAAATTGTATGATTTTGCAATTACTGATAATTCCTTTAACGATCTTGATTCATCTACCTCTGCCATAACAATATCTTTATCACCATCATGTTCTTTGTTATTATTATTGTTGTTGTTGGTGTTGTTGTTGTTGTTGGTATTTACTTTACTACCATCATCATCGTCGTCACTATTATTATTTTTATTTTTATTTCTTTTTGTCATTGGTGCGTATATACATTGGAAAATTATTAATAATGTCGTGTTATGATAGGAAGTCTGAAACTATGAAAAAAATAAAACAAAAAAAAAAAAAACAAAAAAAATAAAATTTATTTTTAGGTTGGGGGTTTGAGCGATATTGGTTTTCAATTAATTATGATGTGTGTTTTGAGAATATGACTTTTTATTTGAAATCACTGTAATTTATATATACATGTACATTTATTTTTTATATCTATATTTATTTAAATTATGATAACATATTAAAAAATTAATTTTATCATATAAAAAAACGAAATCGCCAAATAGTGTAAAATGAGAGACAAATTTTTAAAATCAAAAAGTTGGTTATTCAAAAAAAAAAAAATCATTTTTTTTAAAAAAAATAAATAAAAAAAAGTTTGGTGTATAAAAATGTTGACCAAGATATTTTTAAAAATTTTACTGAAGTTTTTCGTTGTAAATATTTTTATTGGTAGCGTTATAATAGAATTATCACAAACTACAGCAACAACAATAGCAGATAAATATTTTGATTCAGAATCACTTGATTTAGGATGTTTATCATATACAGTTTATCCACCATCTGGTACAATCATTCAAAATTCAAACCAATTTGAAATTATAGTTGAATTTAATAGGGATAATATTCAAATTAAATCAAGAAGTGGTATAGATTTATTAATTAGTTTATTGACAGATGGTAATTTATTAGATTCAATTTTAAATACACATGATAATATACCAATGTTTTCAATATGGGATAAATCAACAAATAAAACTTTTACACCAATATCATCAACAACTAGAAATAGTAGTAATAGAATTATATTATCATTTATGAATTTACCAAATAATTCAAATGTATTATATTTTCAAAATGGTATGGGAATATCAAGTGGTGTAATTTATTTAGGGTCAAGATCAATTAATGTTTATTCAACAAATGGAGTATCACCACCAAAACTTGATGTAAATCCATTCTTTTCTTCATGTCCAATATCAAAGAAATCAATACCAATTTGGGAATATGATAATCCAAGTAATGCAAAATTATTTCCAGAGAGTTTAAAAGTTGAATTATGTACACCATTGATATCAAATAAAATTTGTAAATCATCAACACAAAAATATTATTATTCATTAGTGTTACCAGTATCAATTGCAAAAGGTTTACTATCAACTAGTGTTAATAGTTTAACATTTCAAAATTTTAAATATCAATTTAAACAATTACCAATTGAAATTGAAATAAACAAAGATATATCAGTTGTAATTCCACTCAATTATCAACGTATATATTCACCCGCTTATGAAGTTCAAGTTACTCAATATGAATCAGTTGAATCTTATTCAGATTTATATGGTATTCATCCATTAACATTGGATAAATATATTTCACAATTTAATCAGGGTATTTTTAATCAAGTATTTTATTCATTAGATTCATTTGATAAAATTAATTTATTTAAAATGAATGTAAGTAGTAGTATTGTATTATTATTAATAATTAATAATTTATATAATTTACTAATATCATCATTATCACTTGAATTTACTATTAGTCAACAGTTAATTCAAATTATTTATTATTAAATTATATAAATTATAATTTTATATTTTCATCATCAACAAATGTAAATGTAAAGGATATTTATATTCGTACTACAAGTATTGGACCATATGAATATTTTACAGAGTTTATTAAATGTGCACCAAATTCATTAAGAAATTCATTCACAGTAAATTATGGTAGTAATACATTTCATAGATTAGGATATTTGGATACATTTTCAGCATATGAATTAAATATTGATTCAATTCAATTTAAAAGAGATTTAAGTATTAATTTTGGTGGCGATAAAATCAATTTTCAATTATCAAATTCAAATAGTAGTAGTGGTGATATTAAATTTACAACTGATGGAATGATCGGAGTTTCAATTGATTTCGGTGTGAATATCAATCAATATAGTTCATTGGGTAATAGTATATTGTTAACTAAAACATTATCACCTGCATTAAATACAAGTTTATTATTACCAAAACAATCATTTGGCGAATCAGTTGATCAAATTGGTTTTAGTCCTGCAGCTTGGTATAGTCAAGTTGGATTTTGTAATTCTGAACATGGTACAAATGTTAAAAATCAAATTCAAAATTATGTTCAAAATGGTGGATACACATTAAATTCAGTTATTCCAAATTGGATAAATGTTGGCGGTACAAATCGTACAAATATTAATAATGCAGTTAATTCAAATTCATATTTGGAAATGAAATATAATTCAAATCAAGCAATTTTTAAAATGTTGATATCTTCATTTGAATTTTTAGAACCAAAGATACAATCATCAGATTTACATGTTATTGGTGTACCTGGTACAACAGTTGGTAAAGAATGTCAAGGTCAATTTCAAGTTGAAATTTTAAATTTTGGTCAAGTTGATTCAATGGTACATTTTGATATAAATTGTATACAGGATGTTTATATTGAAGTATTAAATTATGCACAAACAATACCAGCATCACAAAAACGTATATTTTATGTAAATGTTAATATAAAGAAATATTATAAATCAAATTCATTAGAATGTCAAGTATCAATGTGGATTGATAAACAACCATTATGGAGTAATGATTTTAAATCTTTATTGAAAAATGAAACAATTCCAATTTTCAATGGATGTAATATACCAGATCCATGTCTTGGTATTAATAGTGAACCAATAATCTCAAAGACAGTATCACAAATTCAATTTACACCATGGAGATCATTTGAAAACTTTTTAAATTCAATTGATATTACAATTTCAATTAATAATATTGGTAATTCAACTGGTAATTTTATATCAACAATTGAATGTCAAGTATCAAATATGCCAGGTATAAATGCAAATTATTTCTTTTTAGATAATGTAAATTATGTAATTACCAATTCATTAGCATCTGGTAAATCATCATATGTTACATTTACATTATATGGTGAATCATCAAATGTAAATGGATTACAATTAACATGTACAATTGTATCTAAATTATATGAACCAAATAAATTATGTTGGTTACATTTTAATGATGAAATGGTAGTTAAAGTAATTAATTTACAATATCCTTATGATAAATGTGTTACCCATAGAAATGTTGAACCATTAATTGAATATTCATTTGAAGAGTATAGTAATGGATTGGCAAATACATATTATTCATTCATTGATAATTGGATTTACAATTCAACAACTCCAAATAATCCACCTACAAAACATCCATTGAAAATACCATATGGTAATACAATTTATAATGGTAGTATCAGATGGAATCAATTTGAAATTGATAAAATTTATCAATCAAAAAGTGTATTTTACATTAAAAATGGTGGATTAGATCGTGGTCAATTTACAATTACCCTTGGTAATTGTGATAGTCAACTAATTTTAAAAGATAGTAATGTACCTAGAATATTGAATATTGCATCTGGTAGAAGTACATCATTTGATTATTCATTCACTTCATATGGTACAAATATTAGAGGTTATAGTGTTGGTTGTAATTTATCAATTGAAATTCAAATGGAAGAGTGTTTTTCAAAATTGGGTAAATCATTTATTCAATATCCAATTTTAATATTCCCAAGTTTTCAAAAATGTGCTGGTAACTGGTTAGAACCATCATTATATTTTAATTTATTATATTGGGAAAATCAAATTAATAATGGTGGTTCAATTAATTTAGAATTTGATTTAATTGGTAATAATTATCTTCAAAAAAGTAATTGGAAAATTCAACAACAACAACAATCAGGTGATAATGGTACAAATAAATTATATTATCAAGATTTATCAATTAGAGTAATAAATAAAGAATTTGGTACTGGTGAAGTTTATTCAAATTTAATTTGTTCAATTGATACATTAGTTATAAATAATACATTGAAATCACATTGTTATCTAAGTGAAAATAATCATTGTTTTATAAATTGGAGATTAATTAGTTCACCAACATTACCATCAACCGTTGAAACTGATTTAATTAATTGTAAAATTACAATTTGGATTCAAGATTTAATTCAACCATCAGATAGTTGTTGGTCAACATTTGGTAAATCAATTGTATCAACATTTAATTTAACAAAATTAATTGATCCTTGTATACCAGATACTTTCAATGAAGTATTTATAAAGTCAACAATTGTAAATGAAAATTCATTAAAAATCTATCCGAATGATTGGAAATTACAATATTATGGTATTGATGGTGATGATGGTAGTATTTATTTTAAAGCAGATTATTTTAAAAATAATACAAATTTAATTTATTATGCATACAAGAGTATAATGATTAAAAATCAAGGTAATGGTATTGGTATTGTAAATACAATTACAACAATTAATAATCCATCAGTTGTTTTGATTTCAAATTCATCAACATTGAAATGTGAAATTCAACCAACTTCATATTGTACATTTACATATTTATTTAGTTTAATTCCATCAAGTTTTTCAGATTCATCATTTGAAAATAATACATTTTATAATGAATTGAAAATTGATATCACATTCAATGTTGAACCAAAAAATTGTTGGTCAACTGTTGATAAAGAAATTTCAGTTACAATTACTTCAAATTTACCAACATTACCATGTGGTTGGGATCCATCGTCACCAACAAATATATCAACACTATATATAGAACCACCTCAAGTATCATTAATTTATCCAATTAATTCAATTAGTTTCGAAACTGATTATCCATTAAATTTAAAATTTTCAAAATGGGTTCAAATTAATGTAGATGAAAAAGGTATAATTGATCCAATTGGTGATTATCATTATTTTTCAATTAATTTAACTGGTTTCAATTATAATTATGGTGATGTTGGTGGTGTAGTTGCATATGATATCAAATGTAATGAAAATAGTTTTGATGGTGATAAATTACCATCATTCATTATTGAAGAGAACCAATTAGTTTCATATATTCCAGTTGGTAATTTTTCGGATTTCTATTTCACTATAAATATTGAAGAGAATAGACCATTATTATCAAATAAACAATCAAATATAATTTGTACTGTTACTTCAATTGTTAATTTAGAGAAATGTTGGAATAACAAAGGTAAATCTATTACTCAATCAATTTCAATTCCATTTTTAAATCAAATATCAAATAATAGTACTGCTACTGGTGATAATGATAAAATTATATTATTATTAACATTAATTCCAATTGGTTTAATAATATTTGGTATTTTAATTTATTTACTCATTAAATATCATAAATTATTAATTGATATATTTAATCAATTCAAATTTAAAAAATATCAAGATAAATTAATTAATCCACAATTAGTTGATTCAATTATTACAACCACAGCAACAACAGTTATTACAAATAATGATGATGTAAATATTGTGCCACCAGTAATAACATCAATTAAATGTGGTTGTGGTGAAAATAATACAATTTATCAATGTGATAAATGTCCAAAATTAATTTCAAATTATTGTGAATCTACACAATGTAAAAACTTTATCCATTCAACTACATTGGATAATATATCACATCAACATGAACCACAACTAATTGTTTATCATGATCCTAGAGATACATGGACTTCAAATTATAAATTTAAATCTGATGATTCAAATGTAAAAGATTTAATTTCAAATGAACTAAACAAATTTAATTAAATAAACCTTCATATTAGTTTTGTAATATATTATTTTATTTTTTTAGAACAACCAATATTTGTTGTTGGTTCATATTTCAAAAACCTAATGATTTGTTACACCCATTTTTATATAATATTGATGATTTACTATCATTTGTTGCATTTGATTCAATTGAATTAAACTATTACTATTAATAATACACTAATAAAAAACTATACATGATATAGTTATTGTTGCAACAGCTGTTTTTTTATTAGCAAGTAATAATATATTATCAAAATAATAATTTAAAAAAACATGATAATCATTCTTTTTAATATTATTGTTGTTTATTATTTTCGTTCTTTTGATGATTATAAATATAAATAAATAAATTTTGATGATGTAATGATGATGATGATGATAAATCTACTATTATTTCTTATTTTTTAAAGCAACATTTAAAGCATCTAAAACACCAGCATTGTTATTTGAATTTTGAGTACCATTTAAACTAATGTATTGAGAAGCTCTTCTACTCATTTTGATAGCTTGACCACCTCTCATTTGATTCATTAATTGATCAATCATTGAAGCACCGGCTGGAGTATCTTCATCATCAGCCAAAGTATTACTTGTGGTAATAGTTGGATTATTATTATTGTTAATACTTGAAATTGGTCTACTTGGAGCAGCCTGTTTTAATTGTGAACCACCACTAACCATTGCTGGATTTTTACCAGTTGAAGTTGGTGAACCAGTAACACCTGGTGCAGCAGATTTCTTTCTTGCAGCCAATTTTGCTGCATCTTCTTTACCTTTTTGAATTGATTCAATGGTACGTTTAAATTCATTTTTAAATTTAGAAACATGATTGAAAAATTCTTCAGGTGATGAAGTTTTAACATCTTCACCATAGAATGCAACAACAGTATTAAATGAATCAACAGCAGTATTAAATTGTTTTTCAATGAGTGTAACAGATTCAGTTGATTTACCAACGAAACCAGAAAGTATAGTTTTAGCAGGACCAGATTCAGATGCAGTAGCTTCATTTGTTAATTGAGTAAGACCCTTTTTCAATAAAGCAACTTCAGTACGTAAATTTGTAATTGATACTCTTTTAGCTTCATCAATTGCAGTGAATGATTGATAAAAGTTTAGTAATGTTGGATGTTTTGATTCAAGGAATTGAATTAACCATGTCATTAATGTAACTTTTGGATCAGATGGTGAGCGAACATCAACTAAATTAACCAATGAATCTAATTTGAAACCATATATATCACCTCTTGGTGTACCACCATTTATAAAATTACCTAATGATAATACAATTTCCAATATTTGATGAAATGATTTATTATCTTTAGTTTCCATTGAACCTTTTAACAATGCATTAATATCTGGTGTTAATTCTTCAATTTGAGTTGATAATTTTTGTTTAAATATAAAACATTCCAATTTCTCTGATAATCTATTAATTTTTGAAAGTTCATTTAAAAATTGTTCTGGTTTGCCCATATGTGAAATTGCTGAATCACCTTCTTCTTTTAATATTTCAATTTCTTCTGGAGTTGGTACAAATTTTAAAAGTGATTTTGCATCTTCTAAATTTAATTTAACTTCATCCAATGTTGTAATTGCTTTACTTAAATCTGTTAATGGCATTTTAAATCTTGATAACATAATTGAAATTGCTTGTGAACGTTTTGGATCTAATATTGAAACTGTTTGTTGAACTATTGGTTTATTAACTGATGTTGATGATGGACTACCTGTTGTTGGTGTTGTAGTTGCAACTGCTGTTGGTTTCTTTACTTGGAATAATTCTTCAAGATTTTTAAATTGATCATTCAAATTGTAATCTTTAACATTCATCCACATTGAATTTTCAATTACATTATTATTAATCTTTTTCCATTGAAGTCCAACCATTTTAACAGTTGGTACTGATATTTTTTTAGTTGGTAAATTTGAAACTACTGCTGCTGCTGGTGCACCTGCTTTTTTCATACCTGGTGGTGGTGGTGGTGGTGGTGGACCTCCTCCACCTGTCATTGGTGGTGGTGGAGGTGGTGGTGGAGCACCTCCTGTCATTGGTGGTGGAGGTGGTGGAGGTGGTGCTCCTCCTGTCATTGGTGGTGGAGGTGGTGGAGGTGGTGCTGCACCTGTTGCTGGTGGTTCTGCTGTTGATGATGCTGATGCTGATGCTGCTGTTGATGCTGAAGATAATAAATCTGATTCTAATTTTGTAACTTTCAATTGTAAACCAGTTACAGTTGAATTTAAACCTTTAATTTCAGATTCTAATTGTCTTTTTTCACCAACTGATTGTTGTAATTTTAATTCTAAATCATTCAATTCTTTTTGATGTTGTTGAGCAATTACTTGTGCTTGTGCTTGTTGAGTTGCTTGTATATTAAGATTACTATTACCCGAGGAAGAAGTGGTTGGAGGAGTTGATAATAATAATGGTGAAGCAGTTGAAGTTGGAGTTGAAACACCAGATGAAATTGAATCCAATTTTGAAATTGTTTCCAATTCTTGTATTTGTGATTTTAAACGTTGATTTTCAAATTGTAATTGATCGATTTGAGCTTCTTTATTCAATTGAATTGGATCTTTAAGTATTGAACCAACAGATTCATCAAGAATATTCCATAATGAACCACCTAAATCAGATTGAGTTGAACATAGAGTATAAAGTCCTTTTAAAATTGATATGAAATGATGATGAAGTGCAGGATGAGCTTGTAATAATGTATCTATTTTAGTTGAAACTTCAATTGGTGATCTAATATTAACTTCTTTATATTGTGAACCAACTTCTTCACTATCTTCATCTAAACATTCGAAAAACAAATCAATTTGAGTATCTAAATCCAAATATACACCTTTTGAAGAACCATTTTTAATTAATTCAATTAATTTCAAACTAGTGAATTCTGATCTTAATGCAACACGTACTTGTAAATCTGCAGGTGAATTTACAATTGAATTTACCAAATTCATAAAACTAGTTAAATATTCAAAATGAATTGGAGTATTGGCAACTTGACGAGCACCTTCAATAATTGTTGCAAAACGTACTTTTTCACGATGTGAAACTTTGAAATTTTCCAATGCTTCTAATACATATGAATGACCAACAGTTGGTAATAATGTTAATGCAGCAGTTAACTCTAATACATTTACACGTAATTCCGGTGGATATGATAAATCTAAACATAATACCAATACCTTGAATGTATGTGAAGTTGTCATTACAGATTTAACACCAGCCTGACTATTTAATATTGATTTAATACAATTTACACAATCTTGAAGTATACTGAAATCATTTGATTGTTTATCTGGTTTCAATTGAAATGTTTGAAATATTTTCAAAACTTCGTCGAAACCACCCAAATTTAAAAATGAATCAATCCATGATAATTTATTACTTGCAAGTGATACTTTTAAATCTGACATTGATTTCTGTGTTGTTACATTTTCACGTAATAACGATAAATAAAATTGTGGTGTTTCATATAAACTTCCTTTTTGTTTCATCTTTTCTTCATTTTCTTTCATTTTATCTTTATTTTGTGATAATAACATCCACTTTTTATCATTACTCCATGCAAGCATCTCGTTTTTCTTTTGTTCTGGTACTGCCAATTCATAAAGTAATTGTGTAAATTGTATCTTTAAATCTTCATCGGATAATCCTTGTTGATGATGTAAATTTGATTGTGATGGTGATTTATTATCATGTGATATAGATTGTTGTGATCCTGTTGATGATGTTGTAACTACATTTCCAACTTTAACTTCCTTTTCCTTTTCTTTCTTTTTTCCTTTAATAATATTAAACATTTTAGATTATTTTTATTATTATTACTTTTACTGAAATATATTTGGTAATTATAATATATTTGGACGAATAAAATTATTTTAAATAAATAAATAAATAAATAAGTATATTTGATATATAAAAATACAAGTTGTTTTGTTTTGTTTTAAAAATACAATTTAATTTATACAAAAATTATTTATTTTATTATTATTATTATTATGATACACAAATATTGGTTAAGAAAAACTATAAAAAAAAAAAGTCAAAAAAAAAAAAAAAATTAAAAAAAAAACAATTGATACCCAACAAATAAAAAGTTTCCCAACTGTTTTTTTTTTGAAAAAGTTTTCATATGAAAATGAATATAAAAAAGAAATATATCATTTATTTGTGTGGGGTAATTCAATTGATTGTGGATAATTAAAATAATTTGTTGGATCATATTTTAATTTAATTTCTTGTAATTTTTGATAATTATCACCATAATATGCAGTTTTCCAATAATTTACATCTTCGGGATAATTTGGATAAATTCTACGTGAAAAGTTATCAACATTTTCATATATATAATTCCTATAATTATTAAATAAATTTGTACTATTGTAATTATAATAACTACAATATAAAGAAACCAACCACTTATTTTCATTACCACGATGAATAAATGATGTTCTTTCTTTTAATTCAATTGGATCACCATTAATTAATTCACCACCATTATAATTAATGTAAAAACCACAATTTGATCTATTATCATTTTTAATTGATCTTTTTAATATTTTATATTCATTTATAATTGGTATTAATGTATTAACAGTTTGATTATTTAGTAAACTGTATCTATTAAATCCAAAATTATAAAATGGTTTATTATCACCACCTTTATATGACATAAATATTAATTCCATAAATGTTTTTTCATTTTTATTACTTTTATTTGATTTTGCATTTGGTATTCTTTGTTGAACTAAATTTAATAATTGTTTAAAATAAATGTCACCTTGATATGTTGGCCCATCAATATAATAATAATTTAATATTAAAGAATTGATAGTAGTAGTACTATCATCATTTGGAAATGGGCCACCAATATCAAATTGCATACTTGATTGTTCATCAGTTGTTAAATTTTCAACATATTCATTTAAAATTAATATAGCATTAACTAAATATTCATAATGTATTATTATTTGATTATGATAATATAATGGCTGTGAGTCAAATACTTTCAATGTAAAATCAACAACTACACCAAATCCACCAAGACCTGAACCTAATAAGGCCCAATGTAAATCCGAATATTCATTAAATTTATTTGCTTTAACAATATTACCATTTGATAATACTATTGTATGTTCAATTATATTATCAATCATATGACCATATTTACACCCTATAAACCCCATTCCACCAGCTAATGCAATACCCATACCAACTGAAGGATATGTACCACCAGTTGATATAAATCCATAATTTGATAACTCTTTATATAATTCACCTAATAGAACACCTGCTTGAACAACAACTGTTTTTTCAATTTGATTTACTTTTATTACCTTCATTCCACTCATATCTAAATTTATTGTATCATTTAAAACTGATAATGATAATACACTATGACCACCACTTCTTATGGATACAGTTTTACCAATTGATTTTGCATATGATATTACATCTGTGATTTCATTTTCATTAACAATTTTAACATATCCATATGGTTTTCTATAATCATATAACTTATTTGACCTGTTATAATAGTTGCTTTCATTTGAATATAATATCAATTTAAAGGGTAACCCTTTTACATATTTAATTTCTTTACTTTCATTTTTATTTAAAATTATTATTGTAATAACAAATAATAGAAATAAAAATACTTTCATTTTTGGTAATATTAGATTATAAAAAAAATATTATATAAAACCACACCATTTCAAAAATAAATGTGTTTTTTTTTTTTTATTTATATTATATTAATATTGCAAACAAATGTAATATACCCAAATATTTTACTTTGGATATTTGTTTGTACCACAAAAAAAAAACTATTTTTAAAAATAATTTTATTCATATAAAAAAATTTAAAAAATATCCAAAAGCCGATATTTTCTAACCGCTAAAAAGTTTAAAAAAAATGATAACCACATATAATTATTATTATTATTATTATTATTTATGTACACATGGTAATAAAATACTATATGGTCTTCTATAGGATGATCATTATTAATTAATTTTAAAAAATATATATATAAAATCATATATCAAAAAAATGAGGTTATCCACCAAACATGTTAGTTTTTTTTTTTTTTTTTTTTTTTTTTTTTTTTTTTTTTTTTTTTTTTTTTTTTTTTTTTTTTTTTTTTTTTTTTTTTTTTATTTTTTTAAACTTTCTGAACTTATAGTGTGCTTTGTTAATAAATAATAATAATAATAATAATAAAATAGTAAAAAATATAGTTGCAAAGTGTAGTAATAGTTAAAAAAAAATTAATAATAATACAAAAAAAAAAAAAAAAGTTGTGTATGCACACAAACAATCAATACACACTTTTACATAGTAATAGTAGTAGTTATAATAGTAATACATATACAAATTATATATGCAAGATATATCACAAACCACAGTATCTGCCAATTATATAAAATCTGGTGATACTACAGGTCCAAATATATTTAGTATTACAAGTCAACAACAACAAATACAATATCTTAGACAACAAAAACCAGATGATGAAAAAACAAGAGATGAACTATTAATAGAAATTCAACAATTGAGAGCGATTTCAAATTCAAATAAAAATGCAAGAATTATGTTGGATGAAATGTATCAAGTAAGTTTACAAATGTATTGATAATAGTAGTATGATTTTTCTTTTGATTATTAATATAAATATCACTTCACACAAGTTTGTAGCATTATTGGATGTTAATGGTAATTTATTAGATGTAAATGAACCAGCATTACAAGGTGGTGGTATGATTCGTTCAAGTATTCAAGGTATACCATTTTGGGATTGTAGATGGTGGGCAACATCACAAGAAAATATAGATAATGTAAGAGAAGCAGTTCATAAAGCATCAAAAGGTGAATTTATACGTTATGAAACGGAAATATTTGGTAAATCAGCAGGTACTGAAAAAATAACAATTGATTTTTCACTGATGCCACTATTTAACGATAAAGGTGAGGTCTCATTGATTTTACCAGAAGGAAGAAATATCACTGAAAAAAGACAAGGTGAACTGGAAATCGAAAGAAAAAACAATGAATTAAGAAGTTTATATGAAAAAATTAAAGAGTTGGATGAATTAAAAACTCAATTTTTGTATGTACACAATAACACATTTACATGTTCATCATTGGATTACTAATAATAATAATAATAAATATTTATTTTATACAGTGCAAATGTATCTCATGAATTAAGAACACCATTAGCATTAATTGTAGGACCAACAGATAAATTATTAAAAGATACAAGTGTAGATATAAATGTTAGAAAAGATTTGGAAATTGTTGCAAGAAACGCAAGAGGATTACTAAAAATTGTAAATAATTTATTGGATATCAGTAGATTGGAAGCAGGTAAAATGAATTTAAACTATAGTATGGTAAATTTGGGTCAAACAGTTCATTTGATTGCATCTTGTTTTGAGATATTAGCAAGAGAGAAACAATTGGAATTTTCAATTATCACACCAAATGAACCAATGATGGCAGCAATCGATGCAGATAAAATGCAACGTGTAATTACAAATTTAATTTCAAATGCATTTAAATTCACACCAAGTGGTGGTCATGTTAAATGTGTATTGGAGAAATTTGATCGTTCACCAAGTGAACCTGGATTTCAAATCATTGTTTCAGATACTGGACCTGGTATCCCTGATAATCTTCATGAAATCATTTTTGAAAGATTTCGTCAAGTTGATGGTACTTCAACAAGAAAACATGGTGGTACTGGTTTAGGTCTTTCAATTGTTAAAGAATTTGTTACACTTCATAATGGTACAGTTACAATTCATAATATTCCAACTGGTGGTGCTCAATTTACCCTAAGAATACCAATCACTCCAAATTTAGAAGAACATCTTTATAAAAAAACCATTTCAGATTCAAATATTTCAGAAATTCAACAGCAAATGCAAAAAAATAATAATAGTAATAACATAATTAGTAGTAATAACAGTAACAGTACCATTAACAATATACCAACATTACCATTATCACCACAACATAATAATGGTAATGGTTTATTAATATCACCATCAACTTCATCAAATAATTTAATTAATACAAATCCAACAAATTCAAATCACACCACCAACAGTACTACCTCAAGTAAAACAACAACAACAACAACAAATAATATACCAAATTTAAAAGATAATATGGGTAGTATAATGGGAATTGAAGCAATTGCACAACAAGCAGTTGAAGAATTAACAGAGAAACAATTTTATCAAAGTCAAGAAAATATACAAAACAAACCAATTGTATTGGTGGTTGAAGATAATCCAGAAATGAATAGATTTATAGCGGAATTGTTAAGCAAATTTTATTTTGTGGTTACAGCATTTGATGGGGTCGAAGGTATAGAAAAGACAAGATCACTTACACCAGATTTAATTGTAACAGATTGTATGATGCCACGTATGAGTGGTGATGAAATGGTTGAACAACTTCGTTCCGATGAACAATTTGATAATATTCCAATATTGTTGTTAACTGCTAAAGCAGATGAAAATCTCCGTATTAAATTACTTCAAAATGGTGTATCAGATTATGTAAATAAACCATTTTCATCTGATGAATTGGTTGCACGTGTTGTAAATTTAATGACAATGAAAAAAGCCAAACAATTCCTTCAAGAAGAATTAAGTTCTGCAAATACCGATCTTCAAGAATTAATTAATCAATTAACAAATAAAAAACGTGATTTACAAGCATTGGTTGGAGAATTGGAAAAGGAAAGAAATTTATTGAATAATACAAACAAATCAAAGGATGAATTCTTTATGAATTTATCTCATGAATTACGTACTCCATTAAATGGTATTTTAGGTTGGTGTCAATTATTATTATATGATATTGATAGTGGTGGCTCAGGTAATTCATCATCTTCAATAACTACAACTTCATCACCTACAACAACAACAACAACAACAGCAGCACATCATGACGAATCAACAATTAGAACTGGATTAGAAACAATTGAACGTTGTGCAAGTTCACAAAATCAATTGATAAATGACTTACTTGATATGTCATTGATTATTGGTGATAAATTTACACTGTTATTAAGTGATGTTGATTTACCAACATTAATTCAAAATGCAATTTCATCGATTTTGGTTACAGCACAATCTAAAAAAATTTCAGTGACCTCAGATATTCAATTGGATAGTAGCAATTCAACATTACTTTCAAGTGGTATAACTGGTGATAAATCAAGATTACAACAAGTAATTTGGAACCTTCTTTCAAATTCAATTAAATTTACAAAAGAAAATGGTCAAATCAATTTGAATCTCAAAGTCGTAAATCAAATTCCAACCAGTGAATTGGGATTTTGTTCAAATCCATCATTTAATCCAATTAATCGTCATGGAGATAAATGGATTCTATTTACAATTACAGATAATGGCAAAGGTATACCAAAACAATTTTTACCAAGTGTATTTGATCGTTTTAAACAGGCAGATTGTAGTTCAACTCGTTCATATGGTGGATTGGGTATTGGTTTATCAATTACTCAAAATATAATTCATCTTCATAAAGGTGCTGTTTACGCAAATAGTGAAGGTGAAAATAAAGGTTCTCGATTTACCGTTGTATTACCAATAATCCAAAAACAATTATCAAATTCAAATTCTCCAACCCTTGTATCTTGTAACTCTTCACCCCCATTAATTAAAAAACCATTTTTTAATCAACCAACAACTGTAAATTCAAATAATAACAATAATTATTCGTATAATAATAATTATAATATCAATAACAATAATAATAATTCAACCAATAATAGTTTAAAAAGACAAAGAGAAGAAGAAGATGACAAATTAACAAACAATCCAACACCGCCACCTCCAACATCTTCAATTTCAGAAAACTTTTTACCTTGTTCTTCAAATTTAATTCCTTCACCTTATCCACTTGTTCACAGTACTACCAATAATAATAATAATAATAGCAATCAAAATAATCAAATAATGATTAATTCATCACCAAATGATAAAATTACTTCAATGATTAATTCATTACCATTACCATCACCATCACCATCATTTGTTTTACCATTCTCGTCAGATTTATTAAAATCACCAACCAACAACACCAATAGTAATAATCAAATTAGGTCACCAAAAAATAACAAAAATATATTATCTGGTATTCAAATTATGTTGGTTGATGATTTAGAAGAAACAACACATTTATTTTCATCAATGCTCTACAAATTGGGTGCAAAAAGAATTGATACATTCCAACGTGTTTCCGATGCATATGCATTTTTATGTGATTCAACTAAAACACAACCAGATATCATTTTATCAGATTTAACAATGCCATTTGAGGATGGTTATTCAATGGTTAGAAAATTAAGAGACAGAGAAAAGATAAACACTCAAAACAAGAAAACTCCAATCATTGCATTAACAGCATCTGTTTCTTCATCTGATAAAGAGAAAGTATTAAAAAGTGGTTTTGATTTGCATTGTTGTAAACCCGTTAATTTCTTGGAGCTTTCAAATTCAATTTTATCATTAATCGAAAAATATAATACAATTGTAAATATTGATTTAATTGAATCAAATGGTAATAGTAATGGCGGTGAAGATGATTTATTAATCACAGATAGTCGTCCGCAGAAGAAAGCAAACATCTCTTAAATAAATAAAAGATTAAATAAATATATAAACTAATTTAAAAAAACAATTATTGTAAACCCGTAATAATTTGTTTATATTGTGATTATTCTTTTTTTATTTAAATATTTTTAAAGTTAACAACTGTTCTTTTTGAAACGGGTATACTATTATCAAAACTTTCTTGTTGTGATTTTGTTACAGTGATTTCAGCAAAACTACCATAGGTTAATTTGTTATTATTGTTATTGTTAAAAGTTGTAGCACCAATGATTGGAGTAACACCTAAACAAAGAGTATCATTTGAAGCAATGGTTGCAATTGGATTTGATTGACATGGAACAATTAAAATATCTGGTGTAAAACGTGGAAAATCTAAATGTTGGAAATAATTCATTCCTATTGGTGCTTGAGCTGGATGCATTGGATAAAAACTTTTTTGATTAATCATCATATCAAATATATCTTTTGGTTCACTTTTATTACTGTAAAGAATATTAGTAAACATATTTAATATATATCTGAATGTATTTAATATACCTTTTTTATACTTTACTCTTTAAAATGAGAATTTGATTTCAAATCTTTATAAATTCCAGTTGATGTAATACCAATTGTAAATGATTCATTAACAATTAAAGTAAATGGATTTGGTACAAATAATATATTCTATAAAAATAATAATGTAAATGAAGGGAATATTAATATATTTTGGAATTTATGAATATCATAGATATTATTATTATTATTATTAACAATAGTTACAGAATTTAAATTTATAGATGGATTATAAGGTGGTTGTGGTAAGATATAATCATGATCAACGTCTTTTAATGAAGGAATGATAAGAACTTTAGTTGAAGATGGAATTTTATCATTTAATTTTTTCATTAAATTATTAAATAATTCGTTGTAAGTTTCAGAATATTTTGCCAAGTGAGGATTTGAATCATCAATGAATGGTCCCAACAACAAAAGGACATGAGGTTTCTTTTCAGATACAACATTACAAAGATCATCCAATGGTGTATAATCAGGAACTGATTTCATTAAATCAAATGGACCAGATGCAATCATTATATTAACATCTGCAGATTCTTTTCTTTCATTGAAAAATGGTAATGCCATTGGATAGTATAGTTTACTAGAGTAGTAAAAATTTGAACCAGCAATTTTTTTTGATTCTGTCATTATAACTTGACCTGGAAACATAGAGTATTCCTTGATATCATTTTCCAATGAAAAAATTGATAAATTATCTTTTTGTTCACTACCCAATAAATAAAATCTTTTTGGTAATAAAGTTTCTGAATCGTACATCCAAACTCTACCAATTGATCTAACCATACTTGGATCTTCTTTATTAATTAATGGTACTGGGAATTTAGTTCTTGATATATTATTATTATCATTTGTTTGTTGTTTTACATCTTCTTCATCTCTAAATGTATCAACTGAATCTTTTAATATTTTAGTTCTTTGTTCAATTGTTTCACTGTGATATTTAATTGGATAAAATTCTTCACCTGCTCCTTTTAATTCTATAGATGGATTCTTTTCTTTTTGTGTTGTTGATAACACTATATCGGAATTGAATGATAATGCAACTCCACCAATATTCTTTCTATCTTTATAATTTAAAATTTGTTGTTGAGGATTTGTAGGATTTGAAATTTTAATTGGTGTTGGTACAGTAAAATCAAATGCCATCATATCTTCAATTGATACTGGATTAAATTGTGTTGATGGTTTACCTGGTACTGTTATACCATTCTTTTTAACTGTGGTCGCTGTTGGTTTTGATTTAGTTGTATTTGTAGTGGTTGCTGTTGTTGTAGTGGTATTATTTGGAATTGCATTTTCTTTATCCATTTCATTATAATCATGATCATTTAAAACATCTTCAAAAGTAATATCTTCTCCTACAAATATTGCTGGTTCTTCATCAACTACAACACTATATATAAGTAGTATTAGCACTGTGAATATTAGTAAAATGTACAATGAATGTGAAAATAGTGATTCATAATTAATTTATGTGTATAATATATACTCTTGAAAAGTTTGTTTTGATAGTTCTAGTAATTTTTTACTATTTTTTTTTAATACAGTTTTAAATGAATCTAAATGTTTACCAAAATTGTCATTTATCTTTTTAGATAACGCATATTTTTCCCATTCTACTGATACGACTGATTCTTTTAATTTAAATTCTTCAATTATATTTTGAACTGTAAGGTAATGAGAGTTAATAATATGAATATGTGTTTATTACTAATTATAATTATACAAACCTTTTAATAATTCTTGTTCATTAAATGCACCAAAACTTTCTCTACTAATATGTATATTTGTATCCATTGTGTTGTTTTTATTGTTATAAGTTTGTTATGTTTGAAATTTTTATATAATGAAAAAAAAATTCAAAAAAATTCAAAAAAAAAACCAGAAAAAAGCGCAAAAGTATTTTTCTTTTTATATCAGTTTACAAAGTTTCATAAGTTAATAACAGGTATATTAAAATAGAATATTTAAAGATTAATCAACTTAAAGAGGAATAAAAAATTTTATCCTTTCTATCTACATGTTTTAAAAAAACAAAAAAACTTATTTTTATTTAAATGTAATGATCAACCTTATAAATATTCATATAAATCAATTTCATATAAAAACAAAACAAAAACAAATAGTCAAAACACACACACACACAATAACACAC
>JACAFY010013668.1:0-11608 GCA_015252635.1 Dictyostelium capitatum | reverse complement strand
TTTTGTGGTTTTTGTAATTGTATTTTAATTGTTTTTTTTAAAATATATTAATAAAAATAATTTTTTTTTAATTTTATTAAAAAATTTTTTATTTTTTTTTTTCTATTTTTATTTTTTTATTAAAATTATTATTTAATAGACTATTTCATAAATGTTATTGTTGTTTTTAGCAATGAAAATTAATAAAATAAAATTATTATGATAGTGGTGAGTGAGTGTGTTATAAAAAAATAAAATATATAAAAATGATGATTATTATTTTATTATAATTTATTATTATTATTTATTAATATGAGTTTGTATCTATGTGTGTATGAGTATATTTATTTTAATAATTATTACTATTATTACTATTATTATTTGTACTCTATTGTTGTTGTATTTTATTATTATTTTAAAACAAACAACATTAAATTAACAAAAAGAATTTTTTTTTTTTTTCCCCAAAATCACACAATTAAAAAATAATAATTGTATGAATAAATATAAATAATAAATTTATTTATTATTTAATATAAATGTGAATTTTTATTTAAGTGATTTGATTTGATTTGATGATGCAGTGTTACTGATGATGAAATAAATTTATGTTGGTGAGAGTGAATAACTATTATAGTACATACTCTATTTTTAAAATAAATAATAAAAACAAATAATTATTGCTATTATTAAGTGTGTGTTTATGTGTGTGCTTGTGTTTGAGTGTTATTATAATAATAAAGGGCATTATATATACAAGTGATTATAAAAAAAAAAAAAACTAACCCACTCCACATAAATCTAATCTATATCTTTTATACTACAATGGAAAAAATAAAAAAATTAATTAACATATATATGTGTGTGAATTTGAGTTAGTGTGTGTGTTAATGTATTTGTGTGAGTGTTAATCAAATCATTTAATAACACACAAACTTACATTGTTATAGTATAAGGTATATATATATAAAAATATTGTTACTCATATAATCTGTTCACTAAAATCTGTTTATCATTCCATTGTGAGCTTTGATTGTGTGTGTCAAAAGTTAACCTTTTCATTTTTAAATTGACAATATTGTTGTTTATCATTCATCCAAAAAAAACCATAAAATCACACACATATATACACCCACACACCCACATATTGTTTTTGATTAAATTGATTAATAATACAAAAAAATCAAGATGATGTTGATGATGATAAAATAATATTAAAAATGACACATATCACAAGATTAAACAAAAATATAGGTTATTAATTTATTTAAATAAATTAATGGGTAAAATGTGAGGAAGAGGGTGTATATTTTTAAATTCACTGTTTATATTCAATGATTTGTTAGTTATTAAAAAAAATAAAACACACATATAAATTTATATATATATTAAATATATATAAAGAGTTATAATAGTAATTATAGTAGGTAATAGTATTATTAGTAATAATAGTAATAACAGTTAACTATATTTTTTTACTTGCTTTAAAATAATAATTAACAAAGTTATAAAAAATCTAGTGTAAGTGTGTGTGTGTGTGAGAGTATGTTTTTTTTTTTTTTTCTGTTTATAAAAAAACTTTATTTGTGTTTGGTTAACTCTTAACCTAATGTTTTAGTTAATTGTTCTTTTAATAATTTTTTTGGATTAATTATACCAAATGAAATTAAAATTGCCAATGCCTTATTTACAAAATAATAATATAATTGTGAACCTTGAAGCATTACTTCCAAATGAACTTTTTCTTCAACTCTTTTAAAAAATCTAACAATTCCATATGTACCTTTTTCCTTTTTTGAATTTAATCCTCTATTTGCATATCTTGCAAATATGATGAATCTTGATGCAGGTGAACCCAATTCCATATTAATACTTCTAATCAAATTATTATTTCTAAGAATCAATAGTAAATGTCTTGGCATAGTTTTCATTAATGAATTAAGTTCCTTCATTCTATCCATTGCAGATGATAATAACTTTTCCAATTCTTCTGCTGAAATTGAATTTGAAAGTCCAATTGAAGATCCTTCAAAATTTCTCATTAATATCATTGTTGAGAACAATTTCCAATTTTCAACTACACCTAATGCTTTGCAATACTTTTCTACTTTTTTCTTGTTTAACAATACCAAATTCTTGTATAAATTACAAAAGTCCATTCTAAATTCATCATCATATTGTCTGTATAATCCATGATCCAGTAAAACAATTTGTGGTAATTGAGGTGATTGTGGATTTTGTCTAACCAATATATTACCAGCATGGGGATCAACATGAACAAACCCATGTATGAATATTTGTTCACACATAATTTCAATGAATTTAGTTGCAACTTGTTTCTCTGATAATCCCATTGCTCTAATTTTTAATAAATCATTAATTTTACAACCATTTATAAACTCTGTAACCAATATTCTCTTTGATGATACATTATGATAAACTTTTGGTATGTACGCATATGGGTTATCTGATAAATCTTTTGCTGCTCTTTCAGAGTTATCTGCTTCTTGACAAAAATCCAATTCTTTAATTAATATTTGCTTCATCTCGTCGGCCATCCAATTAAATTCAAAATCTGGAAATACCCAATTTATAAATGAAAGTAACATTTTATGTGTGAATATATCACCTTCGAAATTACGTTGTAAATCTAAATATTGTACTTTTACTGCAACTTGATCTCCTTCTTTGGTAATTGCCCTATGAACTTGTGCAAGTGAGGCTGCTGCAATTGGGAGTTTATCAAAATCTGAAAAGTAATAATTTGGTGGATTACCTAAATCACGTATGAATACTTCTTCAATATCTTCAAAACTTTTCCATGGTGCTTGATCTTGTAATACTTGTAATGTTTTTGGATATTGTGTTGGTAATATATGATTTAAACTTGCAATGTATTGACCTGCTTTAATGTATAATCCACCATTGGTTAAACATAATCCTAACATTAATTCTGCACACTCTTGATGACATACTTTTGCTAATTCTTTATATTCAGGTTCACCTTCATGTAATGATAATTTCTTGTATTTCAATGTAATCTGAATTGATGTTTTAACCGCTCTTGAAAATCTAATTACAACATTCATAATTGATCCTAAATATGAATCTGGTGTTTCATATGAATAAATTAATAATCCAATTAATGCAACTAATGATCCAATTGATTTTTTATAATCTGCATACAATAAATCAATTAAAAAACATATTAATATTTATAATTTAAACTAACAAACTATATATATTTATGTTTGATTTGATATATATATACTTTTTATAAAATTCTTTAAAACCTTTAAAAATTCTTTTGGTGTAATATTACTAATTATTGATTTCTTTAAAATTTCTTTAATTCTATCAGTTTTATTCTTTTTTAATTGTGTTGCTATTGTTAGATGTGGTGGTGTTGTAGTAGGTGGTTTACTATTACTTGTAGTATAAAATGATATTTGATTATTATATTTATTTATATGTATTGATAAAAATGGTGATGATATTAAATTTACATTTTTATTTTTGTTATTAATGCTATTTACATTTAAAATTTTATTATTATTATTATTAAAAGGTAATACAAAGTTTGGTACGCTATTATAATTATTTTTATAAAGTTTAGATATTATAAAATCTTTATATTTTGGTTTAAATAGTGAAATCTTTGTAAAATTCATTATTAATTTATATTGTTATAAAAAGTGTCATATGGGTGTGTATTTTTTATGTTATGTTCATAAAATTAATTTATAAAAAAATTAATTTTTTTGTTTTTTGAAATTATTTTTTTTAAATTAAACTCTGAACAACCGACGTAATTATTATTATTATTATTTTAATGATTAAAATTTGTAAAATACAATGAAAGTACGTATTATTACCAAAACACATTCAAATCTGTTAATCTTATTCAATCAATCCATTATGATATTTTAATGACATCTTAATGATTGTGTGCACATATGACAATTATCCTGTGTGGACCAAACTAATAAATATTTTTTTAAGTAATAAATAAGATTCTAAATTACATAACTTTCAATGAAAAATGAAACAAACAAAAAATTGTACATCTTTATAATATCATTTATATTAGATATTTTATTTAAAAATTCAGAGAATAGAACATTTTTTGTAAAGATATTTTTATTTTTTTCTCAAAAAAACCGTGTTTATTTTTTTATTGATCAACGGACTGGGTGATATGGTTTATTTTATTTTTATTTTTTTTTTATGTGGTCAGAAATTCATATGGTTAATTTAAAATGAATAAAATAATTGTAATTTTATTTCAACTTTTATTTATAAATGTATTTGTTTGGGGTGATACATTAACAAATGGAATTTTGTCGGATGATTATACTTGTTTATATAATCTTTTAGATAAATTTAATTTACTTTCATCAATTGCAAAAGATCCAAATAATTTAAGTAATTTATATTTTTGTAATGATGCAGAAGTAGATACATCAATATTTACTTGTAGAGTTGCACCAGATAATTCATTATATACTCTGTATGTAAATAGGCATTAACAAAAACAACAACAACAACAACAACAACAACAACAACAACAACAACAACAACAACAACAACAACAACAACAACAAATATTATATATTTTATTGTGAATAGTTATTAACATACAAATACTCTTCCATAATCACATCATTATTATAATTATATAGTAAAATAGTAATATCAGATATGGTTTCAACACAAATAGTTTATGACGATTTAGGATGTTTTACAAGTATGTATTCATTGGATTTACAAGGTTTTAAATTTTCAATTGATTCTTTTGGTGAAGAAACTTTATTACCATCACCTGTTTCAAAATCATTATATTTAAGTAATTGTGCATTCCCAAATGGAAAGATATCATCAGGTTCAATACCAGTTGGTACTGAAATAATGTTTATCACATTAGGTAATTTAGTTAATTCAAATATGAAAACTATAAATTTATCAACTTTTAAAAATGTAAATTATACATTGTAAGTATTTAATTCTAGTGGTATTAGTAGTAGTTATATCTATTATAATAATAATAACAATAATATATTAATATATTAATACAATATTTAAAAATAGATCATTTCAATTTAATGAAGATGATGTAACTGGTAGTATTGAAGCACCATTTTTTAATAATGATTTACAAGAAAAAGGATCAACAATTAATATTAAATCATTAATTATTGATACATATTATATACCTTCAATGGCTGGTATAACTGTTAGTAGTAGATTTGATTTATATTTAAAGAATCCATCAGTTTCAACTATATCATTTTCAAATTTTACAACATATACAAATATTTTTGGTTTATATATTATTAATAAATATCCAATTAAATTACCATCAGAATTATATTCAAGTAATATAATTAAACAATTAATAATTGGTGGTAAATTAATTAAACCAATAAATTATATTGATTTTTCAAATTCTGGATTAGAATATTTTGATGGTGGTAGTAGTGGTATTGATTTTAATATTAATGGAATAATGCCAATTATTAATTTACCATCAACATTAACTCATTTTTTAATATCAAATAATTCAATTACAACATTTCCAATTTCATTATTTTCAAATAGTCATTTAACAGATATTATTTTTGGTAACAATCAATTGGTTACAGGTCAATTACCAGATTTATCAAATTTAAATTTATTTTCATTAATATTAGGTGGTAATAGTTTTACATCAACAATTCCAGAATCATATTGTTCAATTCCAAATTTAATGTTAAATAATAATCAATTAACTGGTAAATTACCATTATGTATTTCATGTTATTTAAATTTCAATCCTGATCTAATTGAAAGATTTGAAAATAATTCATTATTAGATACAAGTTATTATTGTCCAATTGGATCAATTAGACCAAATTTAAAATATGATATTGGTGCAAATAAATTAGAAGTTACTGGTGTTAATTTAGGTTTTACAGATCCATCAACTTCACCTGGTTTAGAATTTACAATGGTTAAAGCAAGTTATAAATTTGAAGCACTTTTGGGTAATGTAATAATTCCAAAAGTTTTAACATTATCATTTGCAAGTGAAAATTTTGTATTTGATACAATTGCTACATCACCGTTAATAAAAGCTATATTTAGAGGTAATGGTTTAGAATTTACATTTAGTGGTGAATCATTAGGATATGAACCTACAAATTTCAATGTTAAAATTGGTGGTTTCAATTGTCCAATTTCATATGTATCATATTATTATGTTAAATGTATAATGAATCAAAATGATATGAATTCAATTGGTAATACAAATCAACAAGTTAAAACTATAATTTCAACTATACAATACAATTTTAATAAACAAATTACAATTGATTCAACTGTTGATAATCAAAGTACACCAGTTGTTGAATGTTTAAATGATTGTAGTACTGGTGGTGGTTATTGTAATACTTTATCAGGTACTTGTATTTATACATGCCCAAATGATTGTACATCATTATCAAATGGTGTATGTAATACACTTAATGGTATTTGTAAATGTTCATCTACATTCCAAGGATTAGATTGTAGTTTGCCATATAAATCATGTCCACGTGATTGTGTTTTTAAAGGATCATGTAATAATCAAACAGGAGAATGTTCATGTATTTCAGATTATACTGGTAGTGATTGTACAATTCCAAGTCAATATATTTCATCAATTTCATCAACTACAACTTCAGGTGGATTAGTATCAATTATTGGTTGGTTTGGATCAATTCATACAGATTTATCGATTAAAATTGGATCATTAGATTGTGTATTTCACTTTTATAATGAGTCATTCATAAATTGTACAATTTCGTCAGGTAGTGGTACTCAATCAGTAACTGTATATCAAAATGGTATTACATGGATTGGAAAAGATATTTTTCATTATACAGAATTAACATATTCATGTCCAAATGACTGTTCATTACATGGTGTTTGTAATACTGCAGTTGGTCAATGTAAATGTTATTCTGGATGGGTTGGTTTTGATTGTAATTCAATTAAAAGTACACCCTCAACAAGTACTACTACAACAACCTCTTCAACTACTACAAGTACTACACCAGAACCAACATCAACACCTTCACCAATTATTATACCACCAACTCAAATTAAAGTTGATCCAGTAGAAGGTTCAGCAATTATAAATAATCAACAAACATCATATGAAATTTTAATTACTTCATTAGTTGAAATTAATGTTAATGGTGAACAAGTAAAAAGTCATAAATTACAAAAACAATGGAATGTAATGACAGTAAATGATAGTAATATTTATAAATTTAATCAAACATTAAATGAAACAGAATGTATAATATCATATTCAATTGAAGAATTAAAAGAAAGTAGAGATTATGAATTTGCAGGATTACAATTATCATTAGAAAAAGATTCAATTAAAATATCAGTTTCAATTTTAAATTATCAATATTTAAATTCATTAAATACATTACAATTACAAATTCAATCATTAATTGGTATAATTGAATCATCTGATAATGGTGGTGAATGTAATGATGAAAATACAAAAATTGATTCAAATCAATTTGATAAAAATAAATTATTAAATTATATTACAATATCAAAAAATCAAAAAACATTATATGGTAGATTCATTAATAGAGTTATATCAGATTCACATTCAACATTCATTACAACATCAATTATACAAAATGATGATCCATCAATTATTACAATTGGTTTAAATTTACCACATTTTAAAACAAGTTGTGAAATCGATCCAGACTTTTCAGTTCTTGTATCTCAAAATTATAAAACATGTGTTAATGGTGAATTAGTTGATGAATCGGGTCGTGCATCTTGGGTATTACCTGTTGCAATTGTTGTACCATGTGTTACTGTTGCTGCATTGTTAATAATAGGTGCTATAATTTATAGAAAAAATAGAACAAATATACTTTTAGTTAAACATTCATTCAATTTAAAGAATTTATCAAGAAAAAACAAAGATGAATTATATATGCCAAATAATAATAAATAAAACAACAACTTAAATTCAATGAATTCAACAAAAACTAATTATTTTTCTTTTAATTTTATTTTTGTGTGTTTTTATTATTTTTTTTTTTTTTTTTTTGATTATTTTTAATTTGTTTAAAACAAGCAATAATATATGATTATTGTTTAAAAAAATATTTAATTTAATCACGAAATAAATTTTTGAAAAGATTTTTTAATTAACCTGGTTAATTGAACATATGGCCGATATTTATAATAAAATAATCATCAGATTATTTTTTTTTTTTTTTTGGTGTTCAATTAACCAGTAGTGTTAACGAATTTAAAATGCACCATAATTCCATTTCGAATTTTAAAACACATACATTTCTTGGTGAAACAATTATTGGTTTGTAAATTACTGAAGCTTTAATTATCTTTGAATTTTTCAAATTAGAAAAGGATTTTATCCGTAAATTGAAAAGATGTTGCTGTCAAACCCCAGACAATGTCAATGTTAATGTTGCATCCGAACCAAATGAACCCATGGATGTTGAATATTTTGGTGTTGTTGTTAATATGGATGATGTAACACCTGAAACAATGGCACCTGAAACAATGTCACCACAAACAACTACAACGACAACGACAACACCAACATTAACATTACCAGTAACAACAACTCTAAGTTGGTCACCAGGTACTGGTTTTGTAAATTTGGGTGATGTAACACCAGAATCACCAACAACAACACCAACAACAACAACAACAACTACAACTACAACAACAACTGCAACAACAACTGCATTAGCACCACCAGAACAAATAACTCTAAATTGGTTGCCATTGTCATATAATGCTACACCTTCAGTACAAGTAGTTAATGATAGCGTTGAATCAAAAAAGAAAGCAGAAAAGTCAAGATATCCAATGAAAACTATCACACCAGATTATTTCAACAATGTATTGAAACAACAAGTTGGATTTACAGATGAACTCTTAAGAAGAGCATCCAATCCAAATGATGAAGGTCATATTGTCCCTGGCAATGTGTATAACAACCACATTTTAAAAATTCCTATAGAGCTTTCAACAACCACATATGCATGTATTTTCTTCAAATTTTTATTGGTTTATGGGAATGAACTTTTAGGTTTTGATTTTGAACTCATTTGCGAGAATGGTACCGTTGGTAAATTTGGGTTTGTTATGAGAGAGTTAATCAATCTTGAACATGGTGATTGGTGCCTTCGTTTTACAATGAAAAGACTTGATGATACTGGAAAATCACTTTCAGTTAGAATAACTCCAAGATATCAGAGTGTACAATATGAATCTTTTTCAACTCCATTAATTGGATTTGCAAATACTTCAACAGACTTAAGTCAGCCATCCAGTGTGTTATTAGGTGGAGTTTACATTCCATTCAGAAATAGAGAAAACTATATTTCAAAAGAAGTGGCTGTTAAGTTTTATGCTATCAACGATGCATTCAAAAGAAAATCAACAAAAGAAAGTACTATGCCACTTGAAGTATTATTTGAACAATTGGGTGAAAATGATCAATTATTATCACTTTTGGTACATTATAATACTAGTAAAACAGATGTTGATAATCTTTGGAGATTCGAACAATTTACCGACAAATCTAATGATATTATTAAATTCCCTTATATAAATGTGGCAGAATTCTCATTAATACTTCCAAGGGGAAGATACAGGGTCACTTTTAGATATTGTATAAATCCAACCCTAGAAGAATCAAGACCAACCCCAAAAAGATCAAAACCACAACAAAACAACACACAAGTTACATACGCCCCCTTTTTCATAAATGTATAATTATATATTTATTTATTCATATACATATACATATGTACATACATACATACATACACACATACACACACCAATACATCAATAAAATGCAATAGCTTATTAATTACATGTTAATTTTTTTTTTACTTTATCTTTTTTTGATTATTATTATTTGTTTCAGATTTATAAATTGTTTTTATAACGATTACATCAGTGTAGATATCCTTATATTTATGAAAAAATGACCAGCTAATCCCTTTAAATCATTACAAGGGTATTTTAATAATAAATTTTCAATAGATGATTGATTTATGGTTTATATAAGTGTAATTTGAACTGTTTTTTTTTAATGTAATTATTATACAATTCATTAAACGCTTCACATCTAAATGAATAATTAATTAAATTGCAACTATCATAAAGAAACTTTGTTAGTTTAAAATTAACTTAAAAATTTTTTTTTTTTATAAAAAAAAATTGTTGCAAGGTTAACCTTTGTGTGAAATTTAAATGTTGAATATTCAACATACATAATGTCAAATTGGAGAAATACAATAACACAAAAAGAAAGAAATTTAAGTTGTGAAAGAATGTAATATCCAATGGAGAAAATTAAAATAATTTTTATTTTTTAATAATAAAAGTAATAATAAATTTAAGTTTTATAAATCAAAATATGAAAAGTCAAAGACACACAATGTTAATTGGTATTTTTTTAAGAGTTTATTAATTTTTTTTTATTTTATTTTTTTAAATTAAATTTTGTTTAAATACTAAATCTGGAGTAAATGTTTTATCTTTAATTAAATTATCCCATTTATGTGAATTTGATTGATATACTTTTTCAATTTTTGTAAATTCTAATAATAGTTCATCAATTGTTGGACGGTTTAGTGGATCAAATGTTAAACCATTTTCAATTAAATTTTTAAATTCAATTGGGTATGAAGAAGGAATTTTTTGAATATAACCTTTAGTAACTAATGTAAAATTATTGAAAGGTTGTTTATAAGAACCTGTTGTAAATGCTGTCATTATTTCCCATAATACAATTGTACAACTATAAACATCACATTTCTTTCTTTGTGCTATTGCGTTATTTTCAAATTGAGTTTTAAAACTACTTGTACCACGTACTTTTCTTTCTTTTTCTTCTTGAATTAATAATAATGATTCAGGTGATGAATAACATAATGTACCTTTATATTGTAGATATGTTTCATTATTAGTTTCATTTAATTTTCTACTAATACCAAAATCACACAATACCAATTTATTTGATTCAAGTAATACATTTAATGATTTTAAATCACGATGAATTATATTTCTCGAATGAACATATTGAACACATTCTAATACTTGACGGCAATATGATAATGCTTGTTTCATTGTTAATTCTGATGCATTGTCACATAGTTCATTGTATAATGATGATTTACATAAATCCATTACAATATATAATTGCTTTTTTAATTTTACAACACCATGAAATTTAACAACTTTTGTTGGATCAATTAATGTAACACATGCATTTAATTCTTTATATGTACTTGCACATGAAGTTGAATCTGTTTTTATACTTTTCATAGCAACATTAACACCACGATAAATACCACGATATACATTTGAATTACCACCGCTACCAATCATTTCTTTTGCAAATACAATTAAATCTGGTGATATTTGAGTTACTTGATTTAATAGTTTAATCTTTGATGTTGATAAATCACATTCCGTTACATTGGGAAAATATTTTAAATGATCAATATGATAACCACCATCATCAAATAATCCATCCCATTTATCTTTATCTAAATTATAATATAATTCAAATCTATTAATT
>JACAFY010013648.1:0-19852 GCA_015252635.1 Dictyostelium capitatum | reverse complement strand
ATATTATTATTAATAATATAAAAAACAATATATAGTTTTTTCTACCCCAAATATAATTATAACTAATAACTAAACACCCCCTCATATATGTTGTTTTAATTGAAAGTATACATATTTAGTAGTTTTTTTTATATTTTTCAAAATTTATAACTCTTTTAATACTAATATTATATTTTAATTTCTAAAATAACGATCTATATATGTGTTAGTAATTACTATATAAACTTTTTTCATACTACAAACAAACACACACACACAAACAAACACACACACACACAATTACAACCAACCTCTATTTTTTTTTGAAATTTTGACACACTGATGAATACTATTTCTGTGTGTGTGTGTAAAAAATTAAAAAATGTTTGTTTTTTTTTTTTTATAGTGATTTAGATAATTTTAGATAATTAAGTTTCGCAATTAACCCCTTTCATTTTATTATTTATAATATACTAGATTATTAATTAATTAATTTTTTATCATATAAACAACATTGAGGACTCTATAAATGATACAATCTACCAATCCACTACAACTAATGAAGAACAATTTGAAGTTATTATCATTTAAACAAAAAACACACAGCACCACCATAATTAATCTTTGAAATAAAATAAATATTCATTCTCTCTCTCTACGTTTCAGAATTTTAAAATACTTATTTCGTAATTCTTTTAAAAATATCTTTTTTTGACACGTGAAATAAACAAAAAAAAAACCGTATCCAAATTTTATTATTTTTATTAAAATAATGGGTCTTAAATTAATATTTGTATTAGTACTTTTATTTAATTTTAATTATGTTATATCTTCATTAGATTGCCCCGTTGGATATATTTATTCACCAACTAATGGATGTTTAAATGGAACTGCTACACAAATTATAATTAGTTCAGGTTTGGTGTGTATAATTCAATAATTTTATTAAATATTTATATGTAGATATTAACTTTAATTATTGAGAAATAGTGTGTACCTGTAAATGTAGTTAATGTACTAAGATTTAATTATACAACTGAAAACCCATGCTCATGGGCAATAGCATTTCCACTTGATAGTTCTTCAACTATTATTCAATATAATTCATTTCAATTAAAACATTGTGTAAATGGTCAATTAACATATATCCAAGTTGGTGATTGTGGTAAAGGTACTCAAATAAGTTCAGAAACAATTCAATTTATTAACCCAAATAGATTTTTAGTTGGGTTTACTTGCGTTAGAGGATTAAACCAATTTGAATATTCAGCAGAATTATCAGATACACCAAATTATAGTAGTAAAGTTTACGATGCATGTATAAGTACCAGTGGATCAATGACAGGTTATTCGGTATATGAATATCCACAAAATATATGTCAAATTGGTTTTGAAGGTACTCCTCCAAATTGTAATGGTATGAAATCAAATTTATTTTTTGATATAAACCAATTAACAGAAAAACTAATTTGACTACCAAATCATCTAATTGTTTATTTTATTAGATATTAATGAATGTAATGTTAATAATGGTGGTTGTAGTGAAATATGTAATAATGTTGATGGAAGTTTCAGTTGTTCATGCAGTGTTGGTAGTGAAATAAATTTTGATGGTAAAACATGTTATATAAATTGCGATGACTCCAATGGTGGTTGTGGTCAGATTTGTAATCCATCGGGTGTTAATTCATATTGTTCATGTCAACAAGGTTATGCTCTAAATCCAATAGATAAAAAAAGCTGTATTGATATAAATGAATGTAATTTAAATAATGGTGGTTGTAATCAAATATGTAACAATATCGATGGTGGTTTCAGCTGTTTATGTCTACAAGGTTATACTTTGAATCCATTGGATCAGAAAAATTGCATTGATATTAATGAATGCGATGTTAATAATGGTGGTTGTAGTGAAATATGTAATAATATTGATGGTAGTTTCAGTTGTTCGTGCAATGTTGGAAGTGAAATAAATACAGATGGTAAAACATGTCATTTAAATTGTGATGATTCCAATGGTGGTTGTGATCAAATTTGTAATCCATCTGGTGTTAATTCATATTGTTCATGTCAACAAGGTTATGTTCTAAATCCAATAGATAAAAGTTGTAATGATGTAAATGAATGTATCACTGCAGATATATGTCCAATTGATACAACATGTATAAATCATGAAGGATCATATACATGTGAATTTGGACATATTATATCATCAATTATTCCGTCAACAACTAAAGGTGGTGAAGCAAGTTTTATTGGTAAATTTGGTGATAATCATTTAGATATTTATCTATTAATAGGTTATACCAATTGTAACATTACATTCAAATCATCAAATTTAATTAAATGTGATGCAGTAGCTGGTACAGGTGTTTATAGTGTTACTTTATATCAAAATGGTGTTTTATTTATTGGTAAAGATAAATACCAATATAGACCAGAAAATCAATCATGTTTAAATAATTGTAATTCCGATAAACAACAAGGTACATGTGATACATTAACTGGTGAATGTCATTGTCTAAAAGGATATAGCGGATATGATTGTAGCAATGCACCAATTGGTGGATCACCACAAACTAATTCAACTATAGACCCAAATACTGGTGGTACAGATTTCACAAATGAACAAACAAATTTTCAAGTTTATTTGAAATATTTACATGAATTAGATTTTAATGGTAATAAAATAAAATCATTTTCATTAAATGATAAATGGACATTAAATAATACAGATAATGGTATTGGTGGTAATAATAATAATATTTATAAATTGGAACAAATGTTAAATATTGATTTAATTTCAAATAAAAGTGATACTGTTATTGGATGTAAAGTAACATCCATAATTGAAGAAATTAATGATATAAATGGTAAAGAAATTACATTTGGTGATAAAACTTTTAAAATTGATAATGGTTCAATTAAATATTCAATATTAATTTCAAATTATACATATACAAGTTTTTTAAATACACTACAATTAGAATTAGTATCAACTGTTAGTGATTTAAATCAACAAAGACAATCAAATTGTAATTCAAAAGATATTGAAATTGATTCAAGCGATTTATCAAATTTCAATTATATAAAAATTTCAAAGAATAATAAAATATTAAGTGGTAGATTTATAAATACATTGATATCAGATGGTACACCAACATTCTTTAAAACCACCACGACAAAACAGTCAAATTCTGTAATTATTTCATTGAATTTACCTCATTTTTCAAGAGATTGTTTAATTGATCCTGGTATGTAAATTAATTTATTTATTTATTTATTAATATTAAATTCATTAGCATTAATCAAATTACTTTTATTATTTTAGATTTCACAGTTTTAGTTTCATCAGATTTTAAAAAATCATGTTATTCATCTGATGATCGTAAATGGGTAATTCCAGTAGCTGTAGTTGTTTCTGTAGTTGGTGCTGCTACTTTGATCACTTTTTCAATTTTGTTAATAAAGAAAAATACAACTGCTAAAATCATTGCTAAAAAATTAAAAAGATTAAATAAAGATTAAAACTAATACTCTGTAAACTTTAATTATTATTTTTTACAATTTATATCTACATTTATTTTTGTTTATTATTATTTTCTATACAAAATTTAAAAAAAAGTGGTAGAATTTGATAAAAAGAGTGGTGTATAAAAATACAGTTCTATATAGTGTGTTTGTTATTGGTTGTTATTGGTTGTTGTTATTGTTGTTTCGATATTTGATTTGTTTTAATGTGGCAAATAACTCAAAAGTATTGAATTATAGGTGTGATATTATTGGATATAAAATATTATATATGAAAAAAAAAAAAATTGATATATGTGTTGTATATATATATAGTTGATTAAAAAAAAAATTGTAGTTGTTATTAGGTATTGTTGTTGATGTTGTATTGTTGTTGTTATTTACTATTGTTATTTGATGTATGGTAAAAAAGATGATTCACTCGTCTTTCTTTTTTTTTTTTGATTTTTTTTTTTTTTTTAAAATATATAATATAATAGCAGCAAAGAATGTATGAAGCAGGTAGTGATAGTGGTTGGTTGTAGTTGGTAATTGATAGTAGTGAATTGAATAAAGTGAAGCTTTTGTTTGTTTTTAAACTAATTCTAAATTACCAATACCTTGGAAATTACTTAATTGAAATGATGCTTGAAATCTAGTTGGTATCGATTGAAATTCGACTCTACCAATGATTTTAACAGAATTTCCATCGATTGACCATTCACTTGTATTATTATGTAATGTATATTCTTTTGGTAAACCTTTAATGTTTACGCCAATTTCTGCACCACCAAAAGATTTTGGAAATTTAATTAAAAAGAATCCTTTTACCAAAGCTTCTTTAAAATCCTCTACTTTTGGATTTCCATCACTGTCTCTATATCTTGAAATTACAACTTCTTGTGGTTCTAATAGTTTCTTCATTATTTCACTTAATTGTGGTTGTTTAGCTTTTTTATTAAAAATTGTCATGTTAATATTTTTGTATATACGGGAAAAAAATATATATATATGTATGTTGTGTAATGAATATTATAATATTTTGATATTTATTTGTCTATTTATATATTTAGAATAGCGAAGAAGATAGAAAAAAAAAAAAAAATGATGATGATAATTTTAAAATTAAATTTTTTGTATGTGTATTTTTATAAAATAAATCTTTAAAATTATAAATGAATAAACAATTTAACAATATTGTAAAAAAGAAAATGTAAACACACTACACACACACACACTTATAGATACCAGATATAAATAAATAAATTATTTAAATAAACTTGTTAATTTTATTTATTGTTATTTTCAAATTCACACACACACACACACATACACTAACTGACAAAAAAAATTGGGTATATGTGATGATGTATTATTTTGTGTGTATGTGTGTGTGTGTGTAATGTGATCATTTTATTATATTTACCTTTTTTATCTTCTTTTCCCATTGTGGTATTTATATATGTGTATATTTAGTAATTTACAAGATTGAGTGAACTGTATACAGTGCTTTTCGTTTTACGTTTTTTTTTTTAAATTTATTTATATTTTATATATATAAAAATAATTATTTGTAGTTTGCCAATTTTTTAAAAATAAATAAGAAAAAAAAAAAAAAATAAAGAGAGAATTTTTTTTTTTTACTGTTATTATGAGAGAATTGATTGAGATTTATCGACTAAATTTATTATGGAAAATTTCATACACAATTATTTTTTTTTTTTTTTTACTTTTTTTCAATCAACAAATATCTGAAAAAATTTAAATTAAAAACTACCAATCAAATCTTTGTCATATTAATGTTTTTTTTTTTCAATTTTTTTTAACAAAAAAAGCCATGATTTTGCAACCGGTTTTTTTTAAAAAAAAAAAAAGATATTTGTTTTATTTCAATAAACAAATATTCGGCTGATTGAAACGCATTTTCGACTTTTTTTTTAAAAATTTATTATCATATGACAATTACCAGCCAATTTTTTTTATTGTTGGGGTCATATAATTATAATTGCGCTGCATATCTAAAAAAACAATGAAATATGATTTGATTAATTAATTATCCACAAAACGATTAGCACATAAAAACATAAACAATTTGCGACAATAAACAATAAATTACACAAACCTTTTTTACAATGATTTTTTTTCTTTTTAATTTTTTTTATTTTTAATTTTTTTTTTAATTTTTTGGCCTTTCACAATTAATATCATATATAATATAACCATATAGCGTCAGAAAATGTCATGTTTATTAATAATAGATGTACAAAATGATTTTATGGATGGTGGGTCACTCGAAGTAAAAGGATCAACATCAATTTTAAATGTAATAAATAATTTAAGAGATAATTATAAATTTGATTTAATTGCATTATCAAAAGATTGGCATCCAATTAACCATATTTCATTTGCATCATCACACAAAAATAAAAAACCATTTGATCAAATAATAACAAATTCAAATAAAATACAAATTTTATTTCCTGTATGTTTGCTGTGTTGATACATTATCATAACATATTATTTATCATAATATATTATATTATCATCACATTATACTTATTCACTACTTTACTAATTATATATAGGATCATTGTCTTCAAAATTCAAAAGGTAGTGAATTTCATTCAGATTTAAAAGTATTGGAAAGTGATGTAATTATAGTTAAAGGATTAGATGTTGAAGTTGATAGTTATTCAGCATTTTATGATAATGATGAAAAAACCCAAACTCAGTTACAACAAATATTACAAGATCATTCAATTACAACATTGTATATATGTGGTTTAGCAACAGATTTTTGTGTATTATATTCATGTTTAGATTCAATTAAATGTGGATTTAAAACATACTTTATCAAAGATGCATCAAAAGGTTTATCTGAACAAGCTGAAAATGATGCAATTGAAAAAATGAAAAATAATAATATTACAATTATAAATTCAATAGATTTATTAAACCAACAACAATAATCAAAAATAATAATAATCAATCAATCAATAATCCAATAATAATAGATGATAGTAATACAATCATAACAAAGGGGTATATTTTGGTTTTTTTATAACTTTTATTATGAAAAAAAAAAACAAAAGAATGTAAATAAATAAAAATGTAAATAGAATTCATTATAATAATATATATGATATAATAAAATATCTTTTCAAATACCAATAAATATATATTTATTATTATCATAGTGGTGAGTGTTTTTGTGTTTTTTTTTAGGAAATATTTGTTAATGTGGTATTCACATTCATTTATTGTTGTTTTTGATTAATTTCTATTTTGGATAATTTCAAAAAAAAAAACACACACACCCTGTAAGTTATACATCATACATATAATACCCCCACTAAAAAAAAAAAAAAAAAAAAAATAAAACACTACTAAATTTAAAAAAAATAAAATTTTACAAAATTCTACAAAAACAAAAAAAAAAAAAAAAAAAGAATTAAACAATCAATACTATATCAGCAACTACGCAATATCATATTTAAATCAGTAATAAAGACAACATAAAAAAAATAACAGTATTTACAATCAAGAATAAAAAGATAATTAATAGGATCAACATCACCAGTATTAAATATAAATGCATTAACTTTAGTTTCTGTTAATGAAAATATGATATTTGAATCACCATTAAATTCACCACATAAATTCACTTCATATAAATACAACATATTCATCACCACGTCCATCAATATTTGGATCGATGAATATGAAATTGCAAAACAATTGACGCTCTTTGGATTCGAAAATATCAAAATCTAGATTTAAATAATTATTGTTAATAAATTAATTTAAATCAAAATTAATTAAAGTTTGTTGTGATTAGGTGAAAAATTTTTATCTTGATGCAACTAATTTTAATTAATTTTCAATCAAAATATTTTGATCTAAATTATTTTTTTTTCCAAAAAAAAAAAATTTATATGTCACTTTTCATATTTATATCACTAAAAAAATTTTTCTAGACACAAAATATATAAATAGTTGTTTGCAGACACTCAATTACAAAATTAAAAATAAATAAAAATGGGAGATACATGGTACTACGAGCAAACTACTGGTAAATTGTATGACAAAGATGGTGTATTTATTGAACAAGGATACTCTGGTAAAGGAGAACATAAAAATAATCCATCTTCTGAAAATATTAAAAACCAAGGTCCAATTCCAAAAGGTGTTTTTACATTTGGTGATCTTCGTGATAGTACTAAAACTGGTAAAGATATTCTTGATTTAAACCCAGAATTCACAACAAATAGAACAGCAATACAAATTCATGGTGAAAGAAAGACAGGTCCTCCAGGTGAAGCATCATCAGGATGTGTGATTCTCTCTGATTCAACCAGAACATTAATGGCATATTCTAATTATCATAAATTAACTGTTGTTGAAAAGTTCACCCCAACAATCAGTTAAAATATATAGTCCCTATATAATGCCTACTTTTAATGTTAATCCAACACCAACAATTTATCGTAATTACACTCCATCACTAATGATTCCAAAACCAACACTTCTTCTTATCTGTAATCAATTACCACCTTTCCCTTCTAAAAACTATGGTTACCCACCTTTAAACTTTTATAATTTTAAATTAATAAATAGTACTATATATAGATTTATGCATTATCAAATAACTCTTGATGTATTATATATCTCTTACTGTTTTTTTTGTAGATACAATGATTTGTTCCTTTTACCAATATTTCTTTCTTGTATTTAAACATATGTAATCATCATATATAAATTGAATATTTTTATTCACACTCATATTAATATCACACACACACACTACAGTGATGTATGATTTCAGTATTAATTTGACATAAATCATTATAATAAAAAAACTTAAAAATGGTGTCATTCTGTTAACTGCTTTTTAGAAATATGTATCTATTTTTTACAAATAAACAAAATTATTTAATATTTATTTTTATTTTTTATTATTTTTTAAATGCTGTATAAATTAAATAAAAAAATCAAATTCATTTTCGTGTATACTAATACAAAAAAAAAAAAAAAAAGATTTATAAAAATTTTATTATTTTTTTTTTATTATTTGTTTTATTAAATTTATCACAATCAACAACAATAGTAACTTCTGAATCACCATCAAATAGTAGTAGTAATTATGAATGTCCTGTAGAAGGTGGATGTCATAAAGGTAATTCAATTTTATCAACTGGTTATGTAAGTAATGAATTGTTTTTATTATATGTATAATTTATATTAATTTAATTAAATAATGTATTTACAAAATTATCTTACAGTGTGGTACAGATATTAATGGAAAATATAATTATTTGATAATTGGTAATAATAGTGTTTCACCATGTCCTGATAATTTACGTCTCTATCATGGAATTATATTGAAATTACAACAGAAACCCCAATAATATATAATTGTTTATTTAAAAATTGTTCAGTTACATTTTATCAAGTTGGTTCATGTGGTATAAATGAAATTGTTAAAGAGAATCATAAAGAAGATCAAACTGAAGTTACTAGAGGTTCATATTTACAATATATTACATGTTTTTTAAACAAATTAACAACAACTTCTTTTATTGTATCACCATCATTGGATGGTGTTAATGAAGACACTGTAAAATTTGTAAATAGTATTACATTACAAGGTGGTTATTGTAAATATTTACCTGAACTTGGTATTTTGGTAATGAAACTAATTGTAATTATGAAAAAGTATCGTCATCATCATCTCATTCCAATAACAATGAATATACATGTAATTGTCCATCTGGCTATAAAAATATATTAGTTGAAAAAACATGTACATCCAATAATGTCAACATTGATAGTAATTCAAGTTCAAAGCTTACAAGTATTGGTATTGCATTCATTGTTATATTTACAATTGTTGGTATTGCATTATTCTGTTTAGTAGTTTACTTCATTCGTATTAAATGTTGTAAACATCATCATCATTGTAATGACGAAATTCGTCAACCTTTAATTCATTAAATAAAAAACTATATATTTTAATGAATGGTCATATGATTAATCGTTTTTTAATTTTTTTGAAAACTAATTTATTGTAAAAAACACAAAGTGAACAACAAAAAAAAAAAAAAAAAAAATAAAAAAAAATAAAAAAAAAAATTAAAATTAAATTAAAAAAATTATTTAATTTATATTAAAAAAAAAATTATAATTTTTATTTATTTTTTTATAATTTAAATGTTTTTTAATTTTTTTTAAAAAAAATTTATTAAAAAAAAAACAAATTCAACAACAAAAAAAAAAAAAAAAAAAATGAAAAAAAATAAAAAAATAAATTTAAATTAAATTACAATAATTATTTGTGTGTGTTTTTTTTTAAATATTATTTTCACACCCTTGATAAAGAATGACAAAATAAAAAAAATCCTTTTTGTAATTACCATATAAACTAGTTTTTTTAAATATACATATTATTTTTTAGTGTGCGAATGTATATGGTTAAAACGTAACCACTATAGAGTAATTTCGTAATTCACAAAGAAAAAAACATGTTTTTCTCCCTCAAGATATTTTTTACTATTTTAATAAACTTTTTTTTAATTTTTATTTTTGGTAAATACACAACTCAAATAATAATAATAATAATAATAATGAATAATTATAATAATAATAATAACAATTATAGATACAGGTAAGATTAACAAATTAAAATAAAGTTACTAATTAAAAACAATTCAATTATTCATATAAAAAGGTATAATAAATAATAAATTTAATATGGTAAATGGTGAAGAATATATAGAAACTCCAGCAATACTTGAAGATGAAGAAAAAAGTAAAGGTAAATTTAATTTAGGTATTGAATTAATGGCTGGTACATTAGCTGGTGTATCATCTTGTATACTATTTTATCCACTGGAATGTATTGAAGCAAAATTACAAGTAATGACAAGTTCAGGTACAAACATTGTAGCAGGTAGTAATAAGAAATTAAATGGTCATATGACAGTAACAGTTAATCAAATTAGTCCAATTTCAATGGCAAAGAATATAATAAAAACAGATGGTATCAAAGGATTATATCAAGGTATATCACCAACTATATTAGGTAATGCTGTTAATTGGGGTGTTTATTTCTCAATTTATAGAGCTACAAATCATTGGATGAATTCACCTGATAAAGATGGTAATGTATATGAAGGACCTGCATGGATATCACATAGTGCATCTGCAATAACAGCTGGTTTAATTACAACTGCAATTGTTAATCCATTTTGGGTATTAAAAATAAGGTTAGCAACAACTAAAAAGTATAATGGTATAATACATGCATTCAAATCAATTTTACATAATGAAGGTATTGGTGGATTTTGGAAAGGTGTTGGTATATCATTTATTGGTGTTTCTGAAGGTTTATTTCAATTTGTATCATATGAATATTTATTAACTCAAATGAGATTGGCATCTCTTCAACAAAATGGTGGTAATGGTACTCAATTATCAGTTGCAAATTATTTAATTGCTGGTGGTACTGCAAGATTAATTGCTGGTTGTTTAACATATCCATATTTATTAATTCGTTCAACTCTTCAATCTGAAACTTGTCAATATAAGTCAATGTCTGAAGCAATTAATGGTATTTATAAAACTGAAGGTATAAAAGGTTTCTACCGCGGTATAGGTCCAAATTTATCAAGATCAATTCCTCCAGCTGCATTCATGTTATACATTGTTGAATTTTTTAGAAATGCATTAGAAGGTTTATAAACAACAACAAACAAATAAAAAGATGATACTGGTGTATCATAATAGTTAAATAATTATAGTTTTATTTTTTTTTTTTTTTTTTTGTGTTTATACTTTAATAATATTTTTTAATGTTCTTCTAATTGGTGTACGAAGATCCACTATGTTGAATATTTGTTTGTGTATTATTTTGTTTTTTTTTATGCTTGTGTTGGAACAATAATATTTTTTAATATTCTTCTAATTGGTCTAGTTTTGTGATCACTATGTTGAATATTTGTTTGTGTATTATTTTTGAAATCTATTTGGTATGCCCAAGATCCACTCTTTACAGAACGAACATCAATATGTTGATTTGTTAACCATTCTTGATAAGTTTCTTCAACTATTTTACTTGCATCACGATCATAATCGATCCAATTATTATGTTGGAATTGCCAAACTGGTTCTTCAACTGGTTTTGCAATTTCACTAGTGGTATCAACACCCAATTTGAAACGATGATCCAATGCTAATAACCAAACAGATGCATTTTTAATGTATCTTGAAGTACCAGCTGATAAATATTCTGAAAATAGTTTAGTGAAACCACAATCAATTACAACACGACCACAATTTTCATCCATTTTTTCATTGTTTGTAACCAACATTACAGAATTACCACCAGATGATGTAGCTAATACATCAAGTTTATCAGTTGGTAATTGTTTTGGATAAGATGAAATGGTAATACCTTCATAAAGATTAACAATACCACTTGTAATTAAATGGGAACCAAAATGATTTTGTTCATTACCATCTTTACCCAATGTTAATGTTTTAGTACCAGGTTCATTACCTTGTGCGTTTAATCCATTGAATAATCTTGATGTTACCCAATTACCTTGACATGTCCATGGTGAATTATCATTCCAAATGAATAAACCTTTACCAACTTTATGGTATTGTTCAACTGCATCTGTAAATTCTTTTTCAGTGCAACTGTTATCTGGTGATGCAGATGAAATGATGAATGCAACATTTGATGTTGGTAACAATGTAATAAATTGTTTTTGAGTTAATGCTTCAACAATTGTGAAACCTTTGGATTTCAATTCGTTGATACACTCTAAATTGGTTGAATAGAATTTACCAATTAATAAAGTGAAATCAGAGAATGCACCTTCAATACCAAGATCATACTCTATTGCCAATGGATTATTAAATTTATCCAATTCAATATTATTCACTGTATGAACACCTGCATTTTCAGTATAATATTGAACAATACTAGCACCTCTTTTCAATGGTTGGAAGAATGATGGTTGTTTGGTTATTGCTTTATTAGCAGCAATTGTAGTAGCGCCAGATGTAGTGGTAGTAGTAGCGGTAGTTGTTTTCTTTGCAGCTTGTTTCTTTTTTGATGATTTTGGTTTTGCAGTTGCTGCTTTCTTTTTTGGAGTAGTATTATCTTCTTCATCAGTATCACCACCTTGTTCTGGTTCTTCGTCTTCTTCTTCATCAGAATCTAATAAACCAAGTAATTTTGCTTTTTCGATTGCTTTCTTTTGCATGTATCTTACAAATTCATCCATTTCAATGGTTTCACCATTACCACTACATTCTAATAAGATTTTATCAATTCTTTTAGTTAATGGTCTTTTACCCATACTTCTGATAACACCTGTAAATAATTTAAATCCATTAATATATTATTCATCCTTGATATTATTTTATTATTAATAATAAAAATTAGTTTACCTTTTAATTCTTCAGCACCAATTGTTTTACCATTACGTGAAAATAATCTGAATATCATTTCTAATTGCATTTCGGAAGGACCAGTATAATCAGAACCTAATAAATTGAATACACTTGCTTGACGTTGTTTTGTGTTTGAAATTAAATCTAAAGCCTCTCTTGCTTTCTTTCTAATTCTAGTTTCAATATATTTTGGTGTTTCTGCTTCTTTTCTTTTATTATTATTTGTTGGTGGTGAACTTGTTTTAGCAGTTGTTCCAGTTGATGATGTTGTAGTTGCACTAGTTGTTGCTGTTTCTGTTGTAGTTGTTGTGGCAGTAGATGATGTTGTAGTAGTTGTAGCATTTGTTGTTTCAGTTGTTGCATTAATATCAACAATTGGTTGTTGTTCACTAGTTGTATCTGACATTTTATGTGTATGTATGATGTTGTGTTTTGGTTATTAAAAATATCTTTAAATTGGTTTTTAAAAAATATTTTTCGCTATAAAAATTTGGGTCAATTTATAGCAAAAATAAAATTTCTTTCTTTCTTTGAAATTGCAATTTTTTTTTAAAAAAAAAATTGGGTGCTTTTTACTGGAAATGTGATGTTTATTAGATGCCAGATTTAAAAATAATTATTCATTTTTATATTGCTATATGTATATATGTTTTGGATGTAATAAAAATATAATAATAATTGTTTGAATGTTGTTGTCTTTATATTATTTATATTTATGTGTGATGTGTGAACACACAAACATGAAAGAAATTCAATGATGTGATGATTTTAATATTAGTATTTGAAAGGAACATATGAAAAAAGATTTAACTTCACTTTATTTTACAACTATACCAAATTTCAATATCCCATAACAATAGTATTTTTCTATTTTTTCGCTCATAAAAGCAAACTTTTTTGAATTGTTTGTTGGGGTGTTTGTCATATGTGAGTGTGAAATCAAAAGTAACACTCTGCGGTGTAACTTGGAGGACGATTGGGATTGAGATAAGGTGAGTCTGGGTAACGGCTTGTGCGACTGCAGTATCTCATTTAACTGCCATAAACCAAATCGAGATAACAGGGTTAACCGCTGCGAACACCCCTAAAACAATAATTGGGGTTACTCCCAATTATTGTTTTTACTCTTTTATTTATTAATTAATGAGTAGTAATGCGAATTACAACTTAATTAATATTCTATTTATTTTATTTTTTTTGATAACCAATTCTTCAATCAAAACAACACCATTGAATTTGATTTACCTTTTTTCCAAATGTATTTCAAAAACCAAAACAAAAGTAGTGATTGTACATCATCGATACAATGTCATTATTGGTGCTGCCTTTCAATAAATTAACAGGTGAATATTTTAAAAACATACGAGTAATTGTAAATTCAACAAGTTTATACAAGTTGTGAGTGATATAGGTGAGGGTAATGGCGTTGTCGCATTAACGATAATAAACTATTAAGATTATGTTGATCTAAAAGGAGATTCTGTTAATGCTTACATCAATCTTAATCTACCTACTCCAACAATACCATCACCAACTGAAACCATTCCTACTTTTTCTCCTCAACTGAAATTCCGATGGCTAAATACTGAAATACATTCATCATCAATTAATCACATCTTCTACATTCATTATATCTATTGTTTTTTTGTTGTTTTAATTTAAATAAAATCCTAATAGTCACCATGCTGCCCCTTTATACATACATAGAATTGTAATATCTCTCCCATTGTACCAAATGAGTACAATATGCTTTATTTTTCATTAAAATTAATTGGTGTATGTCATATTAATGGACTATTGACTGCTCCTGAAACAGAGAGAATAAGTACCAAAAAGTGATGACAAAATTACAATACTATAAGTATCAAAGTATGAAAATGTCAATGCACTCAATAGAGTGTTTGCGACCTTTCATTGAGGTTATTGTTTTATTTAAATCTACTTTGTAAATTAAATAAAAATTTGCTACTGAATTAAATCAAACTTTCAACCTCTAAATAACCAGAACCAATAACGTATATTATGGTTTAACTAAATGTTTTATTTATACCATGTGTAAATATTTGTTTTGATAAAAGTTCATGAATTGATTTGCATTGTTGAAAATAATTTTGATATACAACAACAAAACAAAAAAATCTATCAAATGTGATTTTTAAAAATCCGACGTGTTAACATGCTTTTTATTTTTTTTTAATTTTTATTTTTTTTTTAAATTAAACGTTTAATTTATCCTGGTCATACAGATATATAAATAAAAATGAAAATTCAAGAAAGTAATAATATAATAGAAATTGAATATTATGAAAATATAATACATAAAAATGATTTAATATGTTTATATAATCATGATTCAAATGTTGTAGATGGTCATATTTGGTGTTGGGATATTAAAGATGAATATAAAATAACTAGTTTTGAAAAAAGTACAGATACAATAAAAGAAATTGGTAAATTTTATTTCATTAAATATTGGAGAATGTCAAATGAAAGTGAAATTGAACCCCAATATAAAAAAATATGTGAATATAAATTAAGTAGCATACCTAGAAGTAGTAGTACCAACAACCCAATAATAATAAAATTAATTCACTCTGAAGAGAAACATATATATCCAAAATCATTATCATTATCAACTTTTTTAACTACTTCACAAGGTGGTGATTATAATAATCATATATATAAAGAATATTCAAATTGGATGTCAAATAATTGGGATTCTATCAAAAATAAAATGGTTAGAGAATTGGTATTACCAGGTGCACATGATGCAACAACATCTTCTATAACAGCACAATCACAAAGAGTACCACAAGATAGAATACCTTCAATTGTTCCAAATTCAATAGTATCAAGATGGTCAAAAACACAAAGTGCTGGTATATATAAACTGTTAAAAGTTGGTGTTCGTTATTTTGATATTAGAGTTGGTGTATTACCTACAACAAGTGAATTTTATACACATCATAACATGTTTTCTGTAAAAGTTGTAGATGTATTGGATGATATTGCTAAATTTATGAAAGGGAAAAGAGAAATTTTAATACTTCATTGGAATCATTTATATGGTTTAACAAATAATCAGCATAGTGAATTACAGTCATTAATCAAAACAAAACTTGGTAATTTAATGGCACTTAGATCGTTGGGTACAAGTGTATTTGTAAACCAATTGGAATTAACCCCAATTATAAATATATATGATGATTATTCTGAAAAAAGTTTATGGCCAACAAATAATAATAATAAGACATATACTCATAATGACACAATTTTAAATGAACCATTATTTTGGTACTGCTATGAATCGTTGGTATCAAATTATAGTAAAAGTCAATACCATAGTAGTAAAGAGGTTATCGCATTTTTAGAGAAAGAAGTTGCTTCTGACCATCAAAACAAATTTTGGGTAGCACAATGTATTTTAACAATAGATTCAAAAAAATTAAATAACCTGTTAACCATTTCCTTTGGTTCTTTATTCAATTGGAATAATATTGAATTCCCAAACTTTATGAAATTTCTTGAATACCTAGAGCAAAATCAAATCAATACAAATATAATAATGACAGATTTTTCAAGTTTTTATCCAATTACCTCTTATGCTATTAAAAGGAATACTGTAGAACGAGGTAAACAATAATATATCAAAAATAAAATGTAATTTTAATAAAGATAAACACAAGCACAAAGTTGCCTAAAATTGTCAATTTCTTATATTTTTTAAACATCATGTAAAATTACCACATTTACTTTTGTTGAATATAAATTACTATAGTAATTCATTTACTGATGTAAATGTGGTTGGTAAAGAGGTTGTTTGTGAATGTTGGTATCAATTGTTATTGTTTGATTTGTTACGTTTTTTTTTTATTTTATTTTTTGGTTTGGTTGATAAAAAACAAACATTTAACGTTTGTATTAATTTATGGTACAATGAATATAAATATAAATTATAAATTGAGAATGTCATAATAGAAATATGTGTTTTGTTGTGTTTGATTAAATTAATGTAACGGCCGAATTTTTATGCTATGAAAAAAATTACTATTCCAAAAAAATCCGTGAAAAAAAAATCAATCAGTTGAGTCTCAAAAAATTTTACAAAATTTTCAATCTTTTTTTCGTTATTTGACCTCTAATTAAAAGTTTGTATTATTTGTATATGTTATCACATATCACTTCGTTTTATCGTTTATCTGCTATCCAACATGTTATCTGATTCATCATGAAAGAATGAAAAATAAACAAATTTTATATGGGTTATCACATATCACCCTTCATTATCACTGTTTCCAAAATAACAAACCTATGAAACATACACTAACTATGAATCTGTATAGTGCCATCACCAATTAATAGAACTAAAATCGTCAAGAAGAAGACCACCAAATTCAACAGATTCCAATCTGATCTCTTCAACAGAGTTAAACGTATGGATTACAATATCATCACAAACTAATATATATATATATAATATATATACTAACATCTATCTCTATTTCGTATTATAGCAAGCTGGGTAAGTTTATAATAGCGAAAATATTAAATAAAAATGAAAATTACCCATAAATGTACTAACACTCTATCACAACACTCACTACATTTTATCACGAACACTAGCGTAAACCAAGAGGTAGGTAAAACAATCATAAAATCATTAGAATAAGGACAAATACTAATCAACATTAATAATAGGTATTGATAATAGAGTCAGAAGAAGATTCTCAGGTTCCCGTGCTATGCCATCTATCGGTTTTGGTTCAGCAAGAGCAACCAAAGACGTTTGTCCAGATGGTTTCAAACGTTTCGTTATCAGAAATGTTCAAGAATTAGAAGTCCTCTTAATGCAAAATCGTAGATACGCTGCCGTCATCTTCCACGGTGTTTCTGCTAAATCAAGAAAATCAATCATCGAAAGAGCTGCTGAATTAAACATTAAAGTAACTGCTCCAAATGCAAGATTAAGATCAGAAGAAAGAGAATAAATTATTATAGGTTCTTTTTAATAATATATATATATAATCTATACCAATTGGGAAAAATAATTATAGCATTCTTTTTTATTATTCAATTTTAAATTTTCATTCAAATACAATTCAACATTAGTGGATTATTATTCAACATATATTTGGACAATGCAGATTAAATTTGAATATAAATTTCAATTTACACACCAAAATTATTTTTTATTTTTTCTAATTGATTTGGAATGGTATGGGGCACCAATAACAATGATACCCAATAATAATGATACTAACACTCCTTATCACAGCACTCACTACATTTATATCACGAACACTCAAGCGTAAACCACTTGGTACGTATAAACAATCGTTTAAAATCATTTATCCAACTTTCCTCTCATAATTCAAGTATTTCTCATACAGTTTTTCATCTAATAGTTTTGCATTTTATGGAACTTACATTATGAAAGGTGAATGTGTTGTCGTATCTATGTTTAATGTTGCACCAGGATATCAAATGATCAAATGTTTACCTGATGGTTCAACATACCATGAATACTATTCAACATCACAATTTATTAATACATTTTGAAATTACAAATCCACCATTTAGTTCATGTGCTGACAATGGAGTTTGCTATGTAGAATCATGTGAGGTAGTTTAGGGAAACATTAAAATCTAATCAAGTGATAAAAAAGTTGAATAAATATACATGTTTTATTACAATTAAAATTGATAGTTTGCCAAAGATGGATAAAATAAAACTGTCATAAATTGGTTTATTATTAATTTCTTTTTTTATTTATTTTTAACATTTATTAGTTTCTGTATAATGGATTTGATTTCTCTTTTATAATTTAAAACATTATATATTCATTTTCTAAATTCTGCATCATGTATATCACTACACACTTTACTGCCTAATGATTTACCTTTTAAAAGATATTCTTCGGCTTTTGATTTCGAAATATTTTCAATGATTATACTTGATGTAATAGATTGATTTGATGTAATACCGAGAAGATGATGATATCCAAGAGCCAAATGTGGAAAACCGGTATAATTTTCACCTTAAACTTTTCAACAATTGTAGCGGATTCACCAAAATAATACATTGATTTTTCAATATCAATATCCATACCGAATAAACCAGATTTGTAAATTGAGCCAAGCAAAGAACATGAATAACCATATTCATTAAAACCATTTCTATCAATATTTGTTATAGTATGTGTTCTAATTTCTGTAAATCTACTAATTGTTACTGATTTTAATAATAATGCAATATATAATGAATGATCAAATGATTCACCAGATGACACTTGGCGTACTTTTAAAGCATCCACAAGTCCAGAGTATACCTTTGAAAATTGTATACCACTTCCAATTAATGCACTAAACAATTCAATTGCTCCTTCAAAATTACCACGTTCTTTATATTCAAATGCTTTATAAACTATACTTGCTTCACACATTAATCTACCATTATTAACTGAAAGGAAATTTGTTTGATTTAATCCATGTTTGTGAATTAATTCATCTGTAATTGATTTACCATAGAATGATCTTGTTAATAAATTGTCGTAATTATCTATTGCTTCTTGTTTGTAATCCCTTTCACCAATATTATTATAAACTACATGACTTAATTTTACAATTGCATCATTTCTAATTCTTTCAATTTCATGCTTTGTTGATAAAATTGAATGAACCGTCAATGATGGTGGTGGTAATGTTTGTAATAAATGTAATGCAGCATCACAAATATTAATTGATTGTTGATAATTTGATAATCTTGATCTAATCTTTGCCAATGTAATATCAGGTTTAAACCAACATGGTCTTGATTCAATAGAATTAACAGCTCCATGTGTATTGCAAATTTCATAATAACCTTCTAAACTATTAGTTACATTATTAATATCTTTTGTAG
>JACAFY010013638.1:0-19852 GCA_015252635.1 Dictyostelium capitatum | reverse complement strand
CGGGCTCACACGCTTTTCTAAACAATCGTTTGGGGGGGTTGGGTCTTTTTTTTTTATTTTTAATTAAAAAATTGATTTTTTTTTTTTTTTTTTTTTTTTGTGTGTGTGTGTATGCGTTACATAAATATTCAAATGATGGGGTGTTATTTTCCAAATATATAATAGTTTTTTTTTATTGTTTTTTTTTAATTATTAATATGGTCAAATATTTGATCTCGGAAGCAACGATGAAAAATATTTTTCTTTTTGATTGAGATATACTAGTATTGTTGTCTTTTTTGATATAATTATAATTATAATTTTAACAATAAAAGTAAAGTGTGTTTTGGTTATTTAAATTTGGTGCATGTGTGTGAGCTTGGTATTAAACTTTTTCATTACTTGTGTCCAATTTGGGTAGTGGGGTTTTTTTTTTATAAATTTAAATCTTTGAATATTTATATGTAAGGGTGTCCTATATATGTGAATTTATATAAACTAATTTTTAACATATTATCACATTTTTACATCTTTATTCGATTAATTAAGAAGAACATATACCAATAATAATATTTCTTAAAATTTATAATAATATTGATTTATAATATTAATTAAATGGATACCCACACCCAGATGCATACCCCCATTAATATGAAAATATGGATTCAAATTATTTCAGATTTATAATGGATAATTTTTAATATTCTCACTCATTTTAAAAGAAAAACAACATGTTTGATGTTATTAGTTTGTGTGTGTGTGTGCGTGTGTATGTGATATTAATAATTAAGTGTGAATATATATGACTCTATATAATATGATGTCAGTTGGGAATCATTTTTAATATGAACAACAACAAAATATACAATTAATTTTTATTTTTATTGAATATATCTCTCACCCAATAATATTAAAAACACTTTATTATTATTCATTGTGTTTGTTGTTGTTGTTATTATTGTTGTTTATTATTATTATTTTAAAATAAATATGTATGAGTTTATTTTATAATTTATTTTCTTTTAATAATTTTTCATAGAGATATAAAGCAGATAAAGTTTTACCATCAAATGATTTTTTCCATAATTCATCCAATGGTACAATATTTAAAGTTATACTTTCATTTTCATCTAGACAACCAGTTAATTTATTTTGTAATTCATCAATTTTAGATTGATCCAATGTTTCTCTGAAAAGGAATAATCTGATGAATTCATCACAGCCACCTGGACTTGGATAAACACCATCAACTTCTGAACCATATGCTAAACGTGTTAAATCAACTAATTTATCTTCAGATACTTCTAATCCAGTTTCTTCTTTTAATTCTTTTGCTGCAACACCAACAAAATGACCTGATCCATCTAACATTCCTGCAGGTATTTCACTGTATTGAAATGATGCAACTGGAACACGTGTTTGGACAGTTAAAACACTGTATTCTTTATTGGTTTCTTTTGATTTTAATATAACCAATATTGCAACTGAGCCACCTCTGCAAAATATAATACCTGGTACCATTCTATTATCTTTAACTGTAACTACATCTGCTTTAAACTTTAAAAATCCTACATTCTTTCCAAACATGTCTACTGATTGAACTGTAACAGAATTTACTTTTAAATGTTCTTTCTCAAATTCCATCTTTTTAATCCATTTATTGAAATTTGGTGCACCCATCACTGTTTCAATTGAAATTTCATTTGGTACAATTGTTAATGGTACTTCTTTATCATTGATTTTAACTGTAGTTGTTGTTGACATTCTGTTAAATATGTAATTATAATTCTTTGTTGTTACTGTTTTTAATAATCTATTTAAAAAAATTAAAATATAATTTTTTTTAAAGATTAAAAAAAAAAAAAAAAAATTGAAAAAAAATTAAGATATTTTCAAAGTATTGTAAATTTAGATAATATGACCCACTCAAGAATAGTGTTACAATTGCTCCAGCATCCAACTAATAATTTCGGTTATATCAATAAAGGTGCTTCAGTTGCTAATAATTGTTGTAATTTTAATTTTATTTTGTTGTTGATGTTGTTGCTGTTGTTGATGTTGTAGTTGTAGTTGTAGTTGTTTTAATTGTTGTAATTGTTGTACGACCTCTTCTTCACTGATCTTATAATTTTCTATCATATTTCTAAGATTATTGTTTATGTCTATTTACATATTTCTTTTAAAATATAGATCCTATTGATTTATAATTTATATGTTTCACACAGTAAAAAAATAAATTCATATATAACCTTATTTATATTTATTATTTAAATATATGTAGTCATAACGTTTATACACATAACGTAATTATGATTTCATAAAAATAAATTAATTTAAAAAATTTAAAAAATAAAAAAAAAAAAAAATTTTAAATTTTTCATTTTCATATATTAACAAATAGTACAACCACAAACACAAAATAAATAAATAAAATGGCACATAATAATCTTAGAAATATGATAGAAAATATAAGATTTGGTGATGAAGAGGAGGTTGTCGATATTGAAAGAATTAAATTTATATTAAAACAGTAATTATCTAAATTAATTAGTTAATTATTTGCATATGTGCATATATTAACTAATTTTTTAATTACAGTCGTCCAGTACCTCCAATATCAGAATATCAATTTAATGAAATGACTGAAGAAATAACAGTGACAGAAAGAAATAAATCAAAAATTGGTGATTGTACTATTTGTTTATGTGACTTTCCTGTTGATAGCGAATGTTTGAAAATATCACCTTGTAAACACTACTTTCATCATGAATGTTTAAATTCTTGGGTAACAACATCGGCCAGCTGCCCCAACTGTCGGCTTCCATTTCCAACTTTAGATGCAGAATACGAAAGTATGGTTAGAATATTAAGAGAATACGAATTAAAGAATGGTGTTGATGGTAAAAGTAAAGATAATGATGACGATGATAACGATAGTAAAAGACATTATTCAAATAATTCAATGTATTCATAGATTGGTTAAATAATAATAATAATAATAATAATAATAATAATAATAATAATAATAATAATAATAATAATAATAATAATAATAATAATAATAATAATAATAAACTATCAACATTTGTATAATAATAATTAATGAAGAATTGTTAAAGAAATATCATCAACATTAATAATAATTTATTTATTTAACTTGTGTAATTTGAAGTTGTTGAAACAATTGTATCAATTCTTAATAGAGTAATACAAGCTTCAATTGATGTGGTTATAATTGATTTCTTTAGTATTAATGGTTCAATTAAATTCATATCTTTCACATCTTTAATTTCACCTGTCCATCCATCAATACCAAAACTACAAACATCACCTTCATAACTATTATGTAATTTTGATAATTCTGCTATTACTTCAAGTGGTGATTTATTATTTAAAGAGTTGTACGCGTTCATTACTAGTAATGAAGGAATAATTTGAAAACAATTTGATAATACTTTTGAAATTTCTTTTTTCCAATAATTATGATTATTACCATGCTGTTTATCAATTGATAAATCTATTTGGTTTGAATATTTCAATAAACCATTTGATATTGCCATTTCACAACAGCCACCACCATAAACTATCATCGGGGTTGATTCAATTGATGATTTAATTAAATGTAATGAATCTATAATACCAATTTCTAAATCATCTACAATATCTTTAGTTGGTCCTCTTAATACTATACATGATAATTTATTATTATCATTAACTTCATTACTAAAGTTGGGAATTGTAGTAAAAATAAGTTAGTATTTGAAATCAATACATTGTAATAGTGATAATAATGTATACATACTTTAAATATATGAAATAATCATCTTCAAATTTGTTTAAAATTTCAATTTTACTAATGATACCAAAACATCCAATTTCAGGTTTATCTTGTTGTTGTTGTTGTTGTTGTTGTTGCTGTTGTTGTTGTTGTTGTTGTTGTTGAAACAAATGAAAATCCAATTCATCATATTTCATAATTGGTATGGAATTTGTTAATTTTGAAAGTTTATTTATTATAGTTGTATCTTCATTGTTGATGTCTGTTGAATGATTAAAATCTTGAATTATTGAAATGTTATTTGAATATAATAACTGTGCCAATAAATCTGGTATTTTATATTTAAAAAATACAAGAATTACTTTGTTCACAACTAACCTATCCACCAATGACACTAATAAATTATCATTTATTTTATACCAGCTATTCATTTCACTTGTTGATTTTATATTACTATGAATTGACTGTGATTGTTGAATATGTTTTTGAATATCGTATCCCACAATCAATATTTTTAATAAGACATTACCACCATTTGTAAATTTTAATATTGGTGTTGATTTACTCGTAATTATTAATCCTTTTAAAAAACAACTTTGATCAATATTACCTCCTTGTAATTTACATATTTGAATATTATTTTTAATATCAACAGTTATTGGTATTGTTGATGATAGTGGTGATGATGTTGATTTTGTTGTTGTTGTTGTTGTTGTTGTTGTTGTAATTGTGGGTGAATTATTGGTTGTTGAATTTTGAATTGCATTAATTGTTATTGTTGTTAAATTTTTAGTCCAATAAGAATAATGTTTTGTACCCAATGCAACACCTGCCATTTTAAATAGAGTATCTGTATTTGATTTATCATATTCGATTGAAATTGAATCTAGTATTGATAGCATTTCTTTTGATAATTGATGTAATATTGTTGTTATTGTAGTTTGATGAATTGGACTACCTTGTAATCTTGATTGAAAATAAAGTTGAGTAATTGATTTCAATATTTCACCTGCTAATAATACAATTGATGTTGTACCATCCCCTATTTCCCTATCTTGTGATAATGCTATATTCACCAATAATACTGCTGCTGGATGTGTAACAGTTATATTTGACAATATAGTTGCTCCATCATTACTAATTATATATTGACCATTACTTTCTTTGTCATGTATAAAAAAAAAAAAAAAAATACAAATGTATTAATAAATTGTGTGTTTGGTATAAGTGATTATGTAAATATGTGTTGTTGTGATATTTACTTTGTATTAATTTACTCATACTTCTTGGACCCAATGATGTTTTTAATATTGAGAAAATTGATAATGTTGAATTGATTGATGATTGTAATGCAATATCACCATTATAAACTATAATTTCATTTATTGTGGGGTTTTTATCATCATCATCATCATCATAATTATATTTAAATAAAGTATCTGTCAAACTTTTCATTTAAAAATATTGAAAAAAAAATAAAAAAAAATGAAAAAAAAAAATCAAATTATTTCTTGCTTTTTAGATAATGAAAACATATCATTAATCTAAATCTTCAAAACATTATCTCTTTTTTTATTTGTATCTGTTTGAGATTTTGTATGTGCTGATTTTGTAATAATTTGTTCCTATTGTCCCATATTTGCTGGCGCATTTGGTACATTGATGATGGGGTTAAGTACATTTGATTTGGTTCAATTTATTGTTGAAACTTATCACCAAGTTTCAATGGCAATAACAATAATTAAAAGGGGTTATCATGGTAATATAAATATAATAATGATAGTTATGATGGCAAGGAGTTGGTACAATGATAACAAAAGTGATAATAGTGGTAGTGGATGGTTAATACCAAAAAATAATTATACATTAAATTATATATTATTTTGATAAAGTTGGTACAATATCAACTTCAACTGTTCAATTTGCCCCAAATTCTGATATTGCGGGCCACTAATGCAGTGTCTACAATTCTATAAATACAAGTAAGAAGAGAAAGGAAATTCAAGGAAATGTTGGAAAACCTTCAATTTCTAAAAAGAAATCAAAGGTACAAAAAGTTGCCCTCCATTCAAAAAATAGTAGAATCACAGAAGATCAAGTATTACGGCCCAACATTTTGGCACCAACAATTCTGTAATTGCTGGTTCTGTTCATTTTAACAATAATAATAATAACGATGATGGTGTTGAAATTGACTGTTACTTTTTGTCTCTATAACTAATTTAATGTATTTTAATAAACTAATTTATAAATTATAAATTGCAATTAAATAAAAATATGTAAACGTTAAAAAAGTGAATCACTGAATAAATTTATTTATATATTTCTTTTTGTTGTCAGGTGTAAAGACTCGTTTAATGAAAAAAAAAAAAAAATTTTGAAAAAAAAAAAATCCAAAAAGTTAACGAAAAAAAAATCAATTTTTTTCTTTTTTCAATTTTTGATTACTGAAGTATATAGATAAATAATAAAATGTCAAAATTGTATGTATTCCCATCAACAGCAAAGAATCTATGACTCAATCTAGGTTATCTTTTCATTGTGTCATGAGTCCAATATAATTACAAGACCATTCATGAATCTAACATAAAACAAACTATGACCCTACAACTATCACCTATCAACTCCAATCCACAATAATAGCATCAAACCAGGTAGATTAGTCATCTTATTAAACGGTAAATATGCCGGTCGTAAAGCTGTAGTTATCAAAACTTTCGATGACGCAACTGCAAGCAAAGCTCGTCCATACGGTCATTGTTTAGTTGCAGGTATTGACAAATACCCAAGATCAATCGTCAGAACTATGAGCAGAAAAACTATCTTAAAACGTACTGCCATTAGACCATTCGTCAAAGTTGTCAACTACAACCATATCATGCCAACCCGTTACAATTTTGAAGGTCGTGATGAATCTGCCTTCACTGGTCTCAAAAACACTGTCACCGTCGAAAGCTCAGCTGTTGCCAAACGTACCCACACCCGTTTAGCTGTTAAAAAAATCTTTGAAGCCAAGTATGTATAAATGAGATATTCATCAAGTCACATACAACAGAATTATTAACACATTATTTTATCACTATATAGACACAAAGCCGGTAAATCAAAATGGTTCTTCTCTAAATTAAGATTCTAAATTACTCTTTTATAATAAATTTGAATTCTTTTTAAAATATATAGAAAAACACATTTCAACTATTGTATAAAAAAAAACGAACAAATTATTTTTAGAATAAATGGTAAAAAAAGAAAAAATGAAATTTGGACAGCGAATTATATTTTACACACAAGATGCATTTCAACAAATTGGTGTGAAATTGTTTATTTCGTTGGTTTTGTTTTATATATTATTAAAAAAAAAAAAAAAAAAGAAAAGAGGATGTATCAAATTGGGATAATATATTATATTATTTGTTGTTAAGTTGCTAACATATATAAGGCATATAATCGTTTGATTCTTCATTATCAACGCGAATCTTGTCCACCAAAAAACAAACCTAAAAATAGATTACGAATTAGCAATCAAATTCAAATTAATTAAATTCTTATAAAAAAATAAATTTTGAAAAAAAAATACATACATCTCCAATAATCTCTTGTTGGTGAAGATCTTCGCTTATTAAATTTGATTCTTCGACTATATAGAAATTATCATTATTATTGTTGTTGTTGTTGTTGTAATCGACTCTATTATTATCATTTCTTTTGATATTTATATTATTTATATTATTATTGTTACTAACTAAAATTGGACTAGAAATGTGGAGTGTAGAATCAAATTGAATAAAATTTACATCATTATTGCTACTATTTATATTGTTACTGGTATTTACATTGTTATTAATTAGATTTGTGTTGTATATAAAAGTAGGAGGTTGGAATGTATGCATATTTATATATTGTTTTTGTTGTTGTTGCTGTTGTTGTAACTGTTGTTGTTGTTGCTGTTGTAACTGTTGTTGTTGTTGTTGTTTTTGATAACTATATGTATCTTGTTTATAATCAATATCTTTATTTGACATGGCTTCTTCTCTATTTAGCTTATTGTGTGTATATGCAATATAAAAAAAATGCAAAAAGAGAAAATTATAAAAAAAAAAAATATTTTAATTTAAATTAAAATTTTTTTTTTTTTTTTCATAAGGGGTCATTAGTCATCCAGAAAAATAAAATAAAATAGAGAAATTTTTAAATGTGTAAGTGTGGGTGTGTTTGTTTTAAAAGGAAATTAAAAATATTTTTTCTAAAATAAAGAAAAAAAACACACACACACACACACACACACACACACACACACACAACACAAATTTTAAAATGAAATTTAAAATTAGTTCTATTTTTATAGTAATAATAATAATTAATATTATAAATATAGTATTATGTATTAATGAAAAAATAATAACCAATAATAATAATGAAAAAGATCAAATTGGAGGAATAGAGATACATAGTTGGAACGATTTAAATCAATTTGATCAAATTTATAAAAAAGGAGTTGTTTGGAATAAAATTGATGTACATTATATATCAAATGAAGTGAATTCATTTTGTAATTCTCAACATCAAAATGATACACGTGGTTGTTTTGTATTTTCACATGATATACCATCAAATAAAATTCAATATAATAATACAGTTGAATTAATAAATTACTTAATATCAAGAAAAGACTCATGGTATAGTAGTGGTTTTAATAAGAAATATATAGCATTATGTTTTAAAGCACAAATTATAGTTTGCAACAATTCTAATGAATCAATACAATATTTACAATTGGTAGATGAATTTTTAAATAAATTAATATCAACTATTAACGAATATTCATTAAATGTAGAATTTATAATTGATGGGTTAATTAAACCAATTGGATGTTTATCAGGTAAATTTAGACCATTAGTTAGTACATGGATAAATAATCCTTTTAAAGCATTGACAAGTAATGATGTTGAATTAGGTTATGACCAATTCCAAGTAGCAGATATTTATATTGGTCCTATATTCCCATCGTTTTGGATAAATACATTATGTTTATTATCACCTCCTTTTGGTAAATTTCAAAATTCATCATTTCCAATACTAGTTTGGGAACCATCAAATCAAATGGTAATTGAATCTGTTATAAAATCATATATATCATGTCAATTAAAACATAACAAATTATCATTTCCACAATTATATTTTGCATCAAATATTGATCCAGTTCAATTATCACTATATTCAAATACTTTATTAAATAATACATGGAATTTTAAATTATCAATAAATTCAAATAACCAAAAATTAGTTTCATTTAAAGATATTGGAAATTTTAAATTGGAGTGGTTCCTTTTATTCTTTTCAAATAACAACGACAACAATAATTTATATTATCAATCATTTAATTCAAATGAAGTATTGGGCAATTTAAATAGTATATATATATATAAAACATTATTTATACCAGATAGTAGTTTATTTAATGCACATTCATTAAATTCTGTAAAAGTTTTAAATAATAATTTAATAATTTTAATTGATAATCAATCAAATTATTTACTATTTAAAATAATATCAGAAGATAACCTATCATTATTTAATTTTGGTAAATTAAAAGATGGTAGCAATAATAATATCAATTACAATGAAACTATTTCAATTTGTTCATTTGATATTCAATTATTAGATAATAATAATGTAATTATAAATCAATTTTATTCATCAAATATTTGTAAATTATCAGCAATTACATTTATTTTAAATTTAAATAATTTAAATATTATTGTTAAAAGTTCATCATTACCAAATGATTGTTTAATTGGAAATGATTTTGGAATAAATGAAATTATAAATTCGATATCAATAGTTGGTAAAATGAATAGTAATGGTAATTCAATTGAATTTATATTAACATATTCAAATAGTAATAAAGACATATATTCAATATATTCAATTTATAATGATGGTATTAATAGTTTAATAGCTGGTCCAACAAAGTTGAATGTTGGTCAACAAATATCAACTAGTATAATAGATAATTTAATTATTCAAGTTCATAGTGAGGGATATTGCTATAATAGTGAAATTAAAAATAAAAGAGCTTCACCAAAAGTTTGTAATTCAATTCCAACTTCAACAAAAAGAATATTAAATTATAGTTTTGGTACATTTGATCATTGGATTGAAAAAATCAATAATACAGATTCAAAATTAATTACAAGTTGTGATGATTCAATTATACATGGTACTTATAATCAAGGTAGTTTTCCAAATATACATTTATATAAACAAAATTCAATTGTTGGTGTAATTGAAGTTCATCAAGGTATACCAATTACTTTTATTGATTTTTCTGGTTGTGGAAGACCAACTTCCCACAATGGTTTAGTATTAAATAGTTGGAAATTATTTCCACAATATTTAGATATAATTAATAAAAAATAGTATATTTAGGATTTAAATTTGGTTTATTAATATTTTCTTTGATGAGTTTACTTTGATTTTACAGCAGCTGTTCTTTTTAATTTTTGTTGTTGCAATTGTTGTTGATGTTGATTTTTATTTTTAAATAGATAGAGTTTTAAAAATAAAAATGAAAATATCAACGATATAACAACTTGATGTATACGTTGTAATAGGAAACAAGTAATAGTAACACAAGTATGGTCCTCAATTATATCAAATGTTGGTAAATAATAAGTTCCTGTTGAATTGGCTGGTAATGGTTTTGGAATTGGATGAAGTGGTTGACGTTTGTGATCGTTGTATATTGAAATGATTCTATCGGATCTATCTGAAATAATGCCATCAACTGGTAACCCAAGTAAATGTTCAACTTCATCTTTGAAATTAACAACCCAATAATGAACATGTTTATTGTAAGAGTGTGCTAAATTTAAAAATTGTATATGATCTAATCTAATTGGACCACTTACAGGTGGTACTTGAAAACATTCATATCCCAATGGTTGAGGATTTATCCAATTGAAATAGATTTTATCCAAAAATAGTTTGTTTAATATTACAAATTTGGTTACATCTTTTTCACATGCCGATGTTGTAATTGGTAGTAGTTCCATATTGTTTTTAATTTGATATTGTTTTGCCAATTCTCTAATACGACGTGTTGGTTCACAATATCTACAACCAACTAAAATAGATCTTGGTTTTCTTGATGTTGTTTCAATTGAATGTTCAATTTCTTTCCATAACAATTCAGCAACTTGTAAATTATCTTCTTTGATTTCAATATTAAATTGAGTATCATCTGGTAACTGTTTAAACATTTCTCTAACTGTTGGTACTTTAATTCCTTTACCACGATATGGGTAACTAGTTCCATTATCAGGTGTAAATTTATATGCTGCATCTAACGATTTAATTTCTTGCAATGTTAAATCTTCAACATTTTTATTACCACCATCTGTAGTTCTATCAACTGATTTATCATGAAATAGTACTAATGTACCATCAATGGTTAATCTTGTATCAGTCTGTGTGTATGTGTATAAGTTGATGATTAAATTATACAATGGTAGTTGTTAGTATTATTAATTAATGGACACTTTGAAGATAAATACAATATACATACTTCAATTACATCAGCACCAATATCTAAAGCAGTTTTAAAAGCAAGTATTGAATTTTCAGGTAATAAATATCTAGATCCACGATGAGCTAATAGTAATGGAAATTGGTTGGATTTACCATGTTTATGATATTTTTCATAAATAATCTCTAATGGTACATTGTTTATTTCACTTGTAAATATTTTATTATTAACAAAATAAATAAATATGCCAATAATGAATATCACAAAGTATATAATTAATTTTAATAAATTATCTTTCATTTTATATGAGTTTTGTTTAGTATGAAAAAAAATATAAAAATTTCGAAATGGGTGGGTTTTGAAAAAAAAAAATTTAATTTAATTTCGAAAAAAAAAAACATGTTGACAAATAAATATCTTTGCCCGAAATTTGTTGATATTTAGATAATAATTACGACAACAAATTGATTTCCAACATAGACATAAAATGAATCACAGAGTTTAATGCATAATGTTATACTATTATAATTTTTAGATGAATATAGAAATAAAACATTGTTTTTTAAAAAAAAAAAAAAAAAAAAAAAAAAAAAAAAAAAAAAAAAAAAATTTTTTTTTTTTTTGAATTTTTTTAGAGTTTTAACATGTTCGAGTTATTAATAAGAAAAATAGTAAATTTCAAATTAGATATAAATTTATAAAATTTAAAGAATAGAAAAAAGGTGGTAGTACCATCGTATACTATCAACAGAAGTATAGGTAATTAATCAAACAAACAAATAAAACAAACAAATAAATATAAAAAAAAAAAAAAGATGACAAGTAGTAGCGGTGGTAATAATCACATATCATTTGGTTATAGTAATAGTGAAAGTAGTGGAAGTAGTGGTAATCTATTGATGACATTAGATCCATCAAATAATACAGCTCAATTGGAAGAAATTGAATGTTTAAAATCAATTTATAGAGTAATTATTTTTTTTTTTTGTTAACTAATAAATATATACCATTATCATCGGACATATTTACTAATTTATGATTAACTACAGGATGAATTTCAAGAATTACCAATGGAAGCAGTTTGTAGAAGATTTAAAATCACATTAATTCCTCATCCAACAGGTCAATATCAAAATTATTGTTCTGTTAAATTAATTGTAAAATATTCACCATCATATCCAACATCATTACCAACTATTGAACTTGAAAAGGTTAGAGGGTTATCAGATGATTTAATTGAAGAACTCAGTATATTGTTATCACAGAAAATGATACCTGGCGAAGTAATCATATTTGAATTATGTCAAGCAATTCAAGATTTCCTATTATTGTACAATAAAGAAACTGTTTCATTACATCAAGAAATGATTAAACGTTTAAATACAAGTAATACAATTAGAGATAGTGATGAAAGTAATAGCAGTAATAAAGATGGTTCATCTCAAGATAATGAAGACGATAGTGACGATGAAGAAAGTTGTACAGATACCGATGAAGATAGTTTTAATAGTGATGGTGATGATATTAAAAACAATAATACTATACATCATCATCATCATCATCATCATCAACACAGAAAAGGTGATATAGGTTCAAGAAAAATAATTGATAGTATTGAAATGTCAAATAACAGTAATAACAATAATAATAATAATAATAATAATAGAATGCCATCATCACCAATTATACCGCATAATTTTAGTTTTGATTCATTAAATGGTTTAGATACAGAAAGTATTTTTGAAGTACCACTCAAGGGCAGTTCAAGTATTGACTTTGAAGATATGGGTTCATTTCAAAAAGATAACATTAATATTAAAGATTCAATCGATATGAATAATAATAAAAATAATAATATTAACAATAACATTAATAACATTAACAATAATAACAATAACAACAACAACAACAACAACAACAACAACAACAGTAATAACAATGACGAATCAAATGATAATAATATACCAAAAATTAAATGGAAACAAGGTTCATGTTTAGGTAGAAGACCAAACTTTTCAGTTTATAAAGGTATAAATGAAGATGATGGGAAAAGGTTAATTTGTAAAATGGTAGATTTGGATGTTGATGATAGACATAAATTTAGAAATAGTAATAGTAGTTCAAATTTATCAGAATTGGAATCTATGGAACAACAAGAACAACAAATGGATCAAGATACAAGTACTAGTAATAATAACAGTAGCAGCAACATTGAAATTGATGTAGCAGAATTAAAAAAAGGGTTAACAATTAAAGTAAATTTAATTCAACGTGAAATTGAATCCATGAAATACTTGAATAATCCATTTATAATTAAATATTTTGGTACAAATTACGATCAACATACATTGTTTATATTTCAAGATTATGTTTCATCAAGTCAAACATTACAACAAAAAATCATTACTATGGGAATTGGTTTTGAAGAATCTATAGTAAAGAAATTCACTTATCAACTGTTGTTGGGTTTATTATATTTGCATTCTCAACATATACCACATAGAGAATTTAAATCACATAATATCATTTACGATGAATCTTCTTCGAAAATGTTATTAACAAATTATGGTGGTAAAAATATTAAAATTTTCGATCATTTTGAACGGTTAAACTCTTTAAAAAATTTAAATGGTTGGATAAACAATGGTAGTAGCAGTGGTAGTAATTCATCAACTCCAAATATTGGTGGTGGCGGTAGTAGTGGAGATAGCTTTTCATATAGACGTGAAGATCTAATAAATTTAGGAATTGTAGTATTGGAAATGCTTTGTGGGAGTGTTTTGGTTAATAATCAAAAGGTATTAATTTATTTGGCACAATTGAATCTATTAAATAGTCAACAACAAAATCATCATATACCACCACCACCATTACAATATCAATTACAACAACAATATGATTTAATTAAAGAAATTGAAAATGCAACTCATCCATCACAACCAATTTCAAATAGTGTTAAAGATTTCCTTTCCCTCTGCTTTACAATTAATAATAATGATTACAGTGATAAAAGTAATAGATTGGAAGCTGGTATTCTATTGAAACATCCATTCCTTGCTCCTTCAAATACAACCCCACCTTCAAGCTTTTTAAATTTTACAAACAATATTAAATTTTTAGATCAAAGAAGTGCCGCAACTAAAATGTTATTATCTTCAACTATTTCACCACCTTCACCACCACCACAACAACATTTAAATAATAATCTTAATATCAATAATAATAATAATAATAATAATAATAATAATAATAATAATAATAATAATAATATTCAACAATCAAATGAATTATCAAGTAATAACAATAATAGTAGTAATAGTGTTGATATTAGAGCAACCAATTCATCAATTATATCAAACCCATTAACAACATCATCATCAATATCAGCAAATACAATTGGTAGTTTGGAAATGTCAAACAGTTCATCATTATCACCACCACAACCACCACATAGAAAAGGTAAACCACAATCACCAGTTCAACAAAGATTACCAATTTCACCAAGTACTGCAAAACAATCACCAAATAAAATAGTTGGTGGTACAACAGCTAACACAACAGGTACAACTACTACAACCACTACAACAATGACACAACAACAACAAATTGATTACGATATGTTTAGATACCATTCTAGATATAGAACAGATTTTGAAGAGATTGAAATGATTGGTAAAGGTGGTTTTGGTGTTGTTGTAAAGAGTAGAAATAAATTGGATTGTCGTTACTATGCAATTAAAAAGATTAAAACCAAAGGATATACAGATTCAGATCAAGAACCATTGACAAATAAATTACTTAGAGAAGTAACAACACTATCAAGATTACATCATCAATTTGTAGTACGTTATTATCAAGCATGGATTGAAAAGAGTGATACAATTCAATCGTTAAACGATGAAAATGAAGATTTATCTGGTGATTTAGAAACTGATGCAAGTGAAGATTGGTTTATGCAATCAAGTATCAATAGTAGATCAATCATTTCACGTGATTCATATAGTGGTTTAAATTCATCTACAAGTAATATTAATAATAGTAAATCAGTTGACATTGCAAAGAAAAAGAAACAACAACAACAACAAAGATCATCAATACTTGCAAGTAGTAATAGTACAAGTTTAAACATTGTAAATGATGATGGTGATAAGAGTAAAATATTAATTAAAAGTAAAAAAAAGAAAAAGAATAAAAAAAACAAATCAAAACCATTAACTTTATCAAGCTCAACCTCAACCTCGTCAACCATTCCAAGTAGTAAATCAACATCCACTACCGATTCACCAAAGAAATTAAAATCTCCAAAAATACCATTACAACTACAATCAATCAGTAGTAGCAGTAATAACAGTAATAAAAGCAAGTATTTAATTAATGATGAAGAATCAAGTGACAGTGGCGATAAATCAAGAATTATTGAAAATGATGATTCATTTAGCGATGATGATGATGATAGTTATCAAAGTGAATCAAGTGAAAGTGATAGCAGTGAAGGTGATGAATCAAATATTAGTAATAGTGGGTCATCAGATGATGGTAGTAGTGGTAGTAGTTTTGAATCAACAAGTGAAAGTGATGAAAATTATGATGATGAAGATTATGATACATTTGATTTTCAAGAGAAATCCAGAGTAATTTCAAATGGATCAACAAAATCCAAAGTATCATCACCACCAAAAGATTCACATACTCTCTTTATTCAAATGGAATATTGTTCAAAGAAAACATTGAAAACATTGATTGATAATGTTGGTGGTATCCCCGAAGAAGAGGCATTTAGATTGTTACGTCAAATTGTTGAAGGTTTAAATCATATTCATAGTCAACAAATTATTCATCGTGATTTAAAACCATCAAATATTTTCATTGATAATGAGCAAAACGTTAAAATTGGTGATTTTGGTTTAGCAACATCTGGTGCTAAAATTGATGAACCAATGACAAACTTTAATTCATCAACATCAAGTGGTACCACTCCAACAACAAACAACACCACCAATACCGCTAGTAATATTAATTTATCATCTTCAACATCATCAACAAATAACTTTAATACAAATTTTCCAGGTTGGGATGTAAATGATGAAAACCATTCGATGACAGGTGGAGTTGGTACACCATTTTATTGTTGTCCAGAAATTTTGGAAAAAAATATTAAACATTATGGTACAAAGGTTGATATGTATAGTTTGGGTATTATATTCTTTGAAATGTGTTTTCAATTTCAAACTCAAATGGAACGTTCAAACATCCTCAGAGATTTAAGAGACCATTTGAAATTTCCACCAGGTTTTGAAGCATTAAAACCTGATCAAGCTCATATCATTAAATCATTGTTATCACATGATCCTACCACAAGACCTTCAACTAAACAATTGTTAGAAAGTGGATTATTACCATCGAAAATGGAAGATGATATTTTGAAAGAAGCTATTAAAACCATTGCAAATCCAACACTTTCACTTTTTTCATATCTAATGGAAAAGTTATTTGGTTTATCATCGGATGAACATATTACCTCACGTTATCTATATACATCGAATCCACTGTTAACTCCAATGCATTTAATTTGCCGAGAGAAAACATTTTCACGTTTGGAAAATATATTTCGTAATCATGGTGCATTGAAAATTGATACACCAACATTTTTTCCAAAAGATCCTGCTGCTCATCCAAACAATGGTGTAAACGTTGCAAAGTTTTTAGATGAAGGTGGTACCGTTGTTCATTTACCATACGATTTAACAGTACCTTGGGCAAGACATGTAGTGATCCATGGTATTCAACAAAGCAAACGTTTTACATTTTCGCGTGTTTACCGTAGAAGTGCTCCTGGTTTTTCACCAAAAGAATTGAATGAATGTGACTTTGATATTGTTGGTCCATCAAAAGCTCGTCATGTAAACGATGCAGAAATCCTACGTATTATGGTTGAAATAATGGAAGAGTTTCGTGATGAAATTGGTGCAAAAACTAACTATAAAATACGTGTAAACCATTATTCATTGCTTGATAGTGTATTGGCTGAATGTGGTGTCGAAAAGAAATTTTATGCTCATGTTTACACAACGGTCGCTCAATTACATTGGAAATTAAATTGGTCACAAGTTGCATTATCATTGAAGGAATATGGTTTATCAGCAAGTGTAGTTTCAAATCTATCGACATACTTTCGTCAAAAAGGTGATTTAAATAATTGTGTTAACCAATTGGAATCATTGTTGATCAATCATAAAGAATCATTTCAAGGTATTCAAGATTTGAAAGCTTTGGTTAGAAATTTACAAATGATAAATATAATACCAAAATTTTCATTGGATCTTTCATTGGTTCACAATTATCAATATTACGATGGTATTGTATTTCAAGCTTATATTGAACGTCCAACTGCAGGAAATCCATTGAAATCTGAAATCATTATGGCGGGTGGTCGTTATGATAAATTAATTAGATCATTACATCCAAATCCAACTCAAAGTGGTAACGTTTGTGGAGTAGGTGTTACAATTGCAAGTGAAAAAATTGTAAACACAGTGTTGGCATATCAACAAAACCTATTTAACAATTTAAAATCATCACAACCAAATAGATTTCATTCACATATTGAGGTTTTGGTTTGTTCACTTGGTTCATCGATGTTGACTGAAAAACTTCAAGTATCATCACAACTTTGGGCAATGAATATTCGTGTTGATTATTCACAAACTGATTATTCATCGGCAGAAGATATCTATTTACATTGTCGTACAAATGGTATACCTTGGGTTGTTGTACTAAAAGAGAAATCCTATCAAAATGGTACTTTAAAAGTTAGACATGTTGAATCAAGATCTGAAACAACTGTATCACGTAAAGATTTGGTTGATCATATTTTAAAATCTAAAAAGTTTAAATTGATGGAATCAAATTTAAAAAATTTAAATAGCGATCATCATAGTCATCATAGTCATCATCACCAATCTTCCTCTTCTTCATCTGCTGCTGCATCTTCATCGTTATTACTATCACAACAACAATCATCATCGTTATTAACACCACAACCAACATCTTCACCACAACAATTACCACAATCAACCAACTCAATTATGACACCTTCTTCAATGCAATCATCAATATCACAATCATCAATACCATCTCAACATCATGTACATTTCAGTAATACCAAATCAATAATTGGATCAAGTGGAGTAATTAGTAATATATCGAGTGGACAAGTTGGTGGTGGTACAATTGGTATTAGTGGTATAATTAGTAATTTAAATGAAGAACCAAATCTATCAGATTGTTTTAATATTCAATTGGTAATTCAAAGTCAAGATGATAACGTAAAGAAATCAAAATTGGAAATTTCAGTTCAGTATCAAGTGGCAAGATTATTCAGAGGATTCATTCAAACTAAAGCATCAACAGTTCGTGTTGTTGCAACTGACCTGGCATATTCGGTAATCAAGGATCTATCAATATCTGAAAATACCGATAACATTTCAAAGTTTCCTCGTGCTTCCAAAGAAAAACTATTACAATTGAAATTACAAATTTTTAAATGGAAAGTTTATCCATTCATTGTAATTCATTCAATTAAAGATGATAAATCAATTATATTTAATAGTTTTATGTAAATAAAAACAATAAGAGATAGATTATTATTATTAAAAGGGTTTTTTTATTTAATTTTTTTAATATAAAATAAAAATGAAACTCTATCAAATGTATTTTATAAAAGGAGTAAGAGTGAGTGAGTGAGTGAGAGAGATATAGGTTGTAAGAGTGAGTGGGTGTATACAATGTTTTTTGTTTTGTTTGTTTAGTTTGTTTGATGTTGATTGGTTGATTGATTTATGAAGACATTTTAGTTGTAGTTAATGATTCAATTTTATTTGCGTTATTTTTAATTCTTTCTTGCATTTTAGCTAAAGCAGATGGACCACGAATAAGTGAAATTGAATGATTGATTTCTTTTAATTTTTGTTTCTTTTCCATACCTTTAACACCAGCCATTCTATTTTTGTAAAATGTTTCTTCTCTACGTGTTTTAATTTTTTGTACTCTTGCCATTGCAACAATTGTATTATTAATTAATTCTCTATCATATTTAACTGGTCTATTACGTTTCTTTTCAAATTCTAATGATTTATCAACTGTCATTTCTTTTCCATTTAACTTTCTAAATGCTTTAGTCCATCTTGTCTTTCTTGGATTACGTTTTAATTTAAAGTTTTTATGACATTTTGATCTACAGAAACGGAATGACTAAAAGTGTTTTATACATTGGTGAGTAATAATATTCGTTTTTTTTTTCTTTTTTGATTATTTGTTTATTTTTTTATTTATTTATTTATTTTTTTATTTATTGTTTTTTTTTTGTTTTAAAATTTAAAAAAAAATGGGGTTAAAAAAAAAAAAAATTGGTTTTTTTTTTGGTTTTTTTTTTTGGGAGACAGGTATAAAAACCTCCAAAAAAATAAAATTGGATTTTTTTTATCGGAGTTTTTTTAGGGGGAATAGCGACTTTAGATGAGGAGAGGAGGGATGCTTATCTTTTTATGGTATTGGACCTTTTCTAGAAT